>JASSUY010030388.1:0-60605 GCA_032466535.1 Forpus xanthops | reverse complement strand
GGTGTTGACTGATGAGAAAATGAATGTGAGCTGGCTTCAGTGTGCACTTGCAGTCCAGAAAGCCAACCATATCCTGGGCTGCATCAAAAGGAGTGTGACCAGCAGATCAAGGGAGATGATCCTGCCCATCTACTCTGCTCTCACGAGACCTCACTTGAAATACTATGTGCAGTTCTGGTGTCCTCAACATAAAAAGGCCGTGGAACTGCTGGAACAAGTCCAGAGGAGGGTCACAAGGATGATCAAGGGACTGGAGCACCTCCCTTATGAAGATAGGATGATAGAGTTGGGGATGTTTAGCCTGGAGAAGAGAAGGCTGCATGGAGACCTCATAGCAGCCTTCCAGTATCTGAAGGGGGCATACAGGGATGCTGAGGAGGAACAATTTATTAGGGACTGTAGTGACAGGACAAGGAGTAACAGGTTCAAACTTAAACCAGGGATGTTTAGATTGGATATAAGGAAGAAATTCTTTACTGTAAGGGTGGTGAGGCACTGGAATGTGTTGCCCAGGGAAGTTGTGAATGCTCCATCACTAGCGGTGTTCAAGGCCAGGTTGGACATAGCCTTGGGTAATATGGTTTAGTGTAAGATGTCTCTGCCCATGGCACGGGGGTTGGAACTCGATGATGTTAAGGTCCCTTCCAACCGTAACTATTCTATGATTCTGTGTTTTCCTGTACATGTTATATGATTCCGTATGAATTCACTGTTAACACTAATACATAATTCAGAATCAAGATTAACTGGAATCTGCCCTAGGAAGATCTTTTTAACATCCTTTAGGTGTAACATGCTGACAAGTGTTCCTTAAACAAATGCTATCTGCAGAGCTAATGAACTGTTAACAGCTTTCCCTCACTGCACCTGTGGAGGACAAGAAAAGAAAATAAACTGAGGTTGCTTCAGTCCTATGATGCACCCAGGTAACAACCTGCTGCATTAGGCACAGCAGACAGAAAGAAGTTCCTTATAAAATGCAATGGCATCACTTGAGTTACTTGTTCAGTGAAGCCCCTCACACTTATAACCCCTGCAAGCCACAAATATGTCCAACAAAAGAAAGCTTGAAGCAGAGAATTAGATTCCCATGTACAGCAAAATTTCTAAGCAAACAAGAAAGAATGTTTGTTCAATTTAAAGTGTAATATGAAATACAGGTAATTTAATCATAGAATGGTTTGCATTGGAAGGGACATTAAAGATCATTCAGTTCCAGCCCCCTTCCACAGACAAGGACACCTTCCACTAGAGCCGGTTGCTCAAGGCACTCCAACCTGGCCTTCAACAGTGCCAGGGATGACACAGCCACACTGTCACTGGGCAATCTGTGCCAGGGCCTCACCACTCTCACAGTAAAGATAAAAAAAATTATTCCTAATATCTACTCTAAATCTACCCTCTTTCAGTTTTAATGCCTTAAATTGGACCATAAACACATAACATTAGTCTGGAGAGCAGCTTTACTCTACAGATTTTTTACTTTTCCAGTATGCTTATTCTGTACAAGTTGGCCCATGGCACTGAACTTTCTCACTACCGTAACTTCCTAATCTCCATTTTCACACGAACCAGGATTACGTTTTTGCTGTAGTCTGCAAATTAAAGCTAAATTTCACTCCTGTATCTGTTTCACAATCTTTTTTCTCTAAATTCTGTCTGCATTTAGTTGTGCCTAGAAGCAATTTATTGATTGCAAATGCCTTGCTTCCACTTATTTCTCCTGATACCTAATGCCACAGGGAATATGGATTTAGGCTTCATCTATCACTTTTAAAAGAGTTAAAACATATAAGCTATTTGAGCCAGATATGTCCAAACACTTATTAAATTGTAGCTTCCAGCTACTTATTGACTTTCTCAGAACTACCTTCACACCTCATCTATTTGTTACTTTATCAGTTTTCTGAAAAGCAGTAGATATGGGCTTAAAGTACCATACCCAGCAGCCAGATAAGCCTTTACCGTAGTTAATTCCCAGACATCATCCCCAGCTCAGATTATCAGCAGAAATTAGTGCTTGTGAAAGCTCCAGACTGAAGACATCAGAAATTAAAGTTCACTCTTCACCCACAGAATGGACAGATGCAGTGCAGCAATCAGCAGTGCAAGCTTCTCCACAAAATCCCACCAACAGGTTTCAACTAAGTTGCCCTTAAAAAGATTGAGTATTTCTCTATCAATACACAGATAACCATTACAATCTCACATAATTTCACTATCCTGTCTCTTTCCAATCTTGATTGCAGGTCTAGATAATATTCCATTAAAGAGCCAATTTTGTTAGGTTCCTGTCATTTGTACAAAAAAAAATCCCACAACAAGATATTCTTCCAGTGCTAATAATTCTGCATACAATAAAACAAGCCTATTCTGAAACTTTCAACAGCAAGTGCCAAAAGTCCAAGTACGCCAGTTTCGCATAGGGAATTGTGGCTTTATGGCTCCAGACAGATCCAATTTCATCAACTGCAAACCATTAGTTTGAGGCACCATGTGTGTAGTATTTGATGAAGCAGAAGCTCCCCAAAATAAGATTAACTTTGACAAACAAGAGAAGGCGGTGGGGGTGGAAGGGTGAGGATCATTTTCTCACCTTGTTTGGAAGCAGCACCTCAAGGTATCAAGCACTGTCACAAACTGTGATGTTGCTGTATCAAAGCACACAGTGCTGTCTAGCAGTTCTTCATTTCCTTCAGGAAAAAGGCAGGAGATCTGCTGGAATTGCTCCACAGGACAATAACACAGGGAGTCAAAGTTTTCTGGGTTGAATTCTCTTCCCCTCTCCCAGGCTTCGCACTTTAAGTGTCTTTCCCACTTTGAAGGCCAGGTGAAGAGTAACAACAGAAAACCTACATTTCACTACACAGCTCAAAGGAGCCAAGATATTTCAGAAGCCATTTTCACCTTTCTCTTTTCAACAGAGTGAAGATACTTCACATTCTTACTTTTAAGACTTCAAGACGTGTTGTTATCCACAATTTATTTTACATTTTCTATTGTAAGAAACCTGGTCTAGTGGAAGGTGGTCCCGTCCATGGCAGGGGGGCTGGAACTAGATAAGTTTTAACATCCCCCAAACCATTCTGTGATTCTATCTTTATGCAAATTTTTCTTTGTCCATGTTGATGGCTGATGTTTAATCTGGTAACTCTCATGATTGCTACTCTTCCTTTGTATATATATAACTTACAACTTTACTGCCTTGACAGTTGTTTTCGTTTAGCATATGTTCTCCAATTTACCTTTCCTTTGCTTTCAAAGAGGAACCACAGGGGCCAGAGTGAGCTATGTGCAGTGTATGGACAACTAATACCCACACAGAAGGAAATGCCGGATGGTACTTTAAAATGTTAACCACAGTCTTGAATCAACAGATGTTTAGAGTCTCTTCTGATAATTAATTTCACAAACCAAACAGTATAAGCACTGACCTCCACAGTTAAAACTGAGGCCATGATGGAAAGGGGATATAAATGTAATAGGAACAGGGAGGAAGCAACTGTAATTGAGAGGACACAAAAGCAGTATACAGAAAATTCAGGAAATTAAATCACTAAAAGCACCCGCAGGAGAATTTCCAATTGTATTTTTTCCTGTTGAAAAGCACAGTATTTGTTACGTCATGGATATAATCTGTCAGTGTTCCTTGTTAAAGATAGCAGAGCTTTATCACCACCCCCAGAAAAACTAAAGTTTGTTTGAAGTTTCTGCCAAACATGGCTTAAAAAAAAGAAGAAAAAAAATTGTATTAAAACTTACATTAATAATAAATTCACAAAATAGACACTGCAGCACTCTACTTGTTACAGGCTTTTAATCATCACAGAGCCCTGCAAACATATGCAATGTCTTTTCCATTAATCACCTGGCATCTAGCACACAATGTTGGAAGTAGCTTTGAACAGATAGATTTTGCCAGATCTTACTAGCTGTAAAACTGAGAAAGCACCTACTTCACCACAGAGGTTCCTGTGCTTTCCACTTCAAAGCTTTTACCAGACTCCTGCTTTTGACCCAGGTGCTTTCAGGGTCCACCACCCCACAACCCCCTAGCTGTGCCAGGGCTCACAGATTCTCTCAGTAAGAAAACTCACTTTCAGCTCTGAGGGCATCAACAGACTTTGAAAAGTTCTATTCCAAGCACTGTGCCTATGACTCAGATCTTGAGAACCCTCAGATAAACACCTGCAGCCCTGACTGACACTGCACGAGACACAATGACTTCAGTTCTTTTGGACATTCCAGCCTGCTGGCACTCTACCCTGCCTGTATCCCAGGTAGGAGGTACAGTCACCAGCTACCCTTAGATCCAAAAGTTTTACACAGCCTGGAAACATTCATGCCACCTGGCAACTGGCAAGGAGGCTGGGGAGCCCTGTATGGACAGCAAAAGCAGTACCTGACTTCACACAGAAGGTGCCACTCCAATGTAATCCTGTATATTTCAGTATCACCCCACAGTGCTGTTTCCTGAACAACATCGCCTTCACTTCTGCTTTACTTGCAGAGAAAAAAATAAAATTAACGTATCTCTTTTGTGCCCCAACAAAGTCCAAATCAAGCGAAAGTTTGCTTTTACCTTTCTTACTCACAGTGAGTGACCTACAGTAGGTCCATTTTCACAGCACTACAAATGTTCACTTCAATGAATTGCTGTTTTGGCTTAAAATGAACTGAATTTTATTTGTATTCCTCATGCTGAGCCACGTATCTTTGTTATAATCTGTAATGTCTTCAAATTTTCAGTTGGTACAGGATCAAAATAATTACTACAGTTGCTGTATTTGATTTTAAACTGCACACAGTCCAAACTCCCCAATAAATGTGACCACTTACATACGTCAAATACAATTAGATCCTCGGACCAAGCAAACACTCAATAGGCATAATTTCCTGAAAACTGCCCTGCATGAAAGCACATTTATTATTCCCAAGTTAGCCAATGTGACGAAGAACAAACAAGATCATTCTGGAGCAGACAGACTGAAGGAATTGGGATTTGAACAGTAAACAAGTAACCTGTAATCAAAAGTTTGTAACTCCTCACGGTCAAGATTCTTACAAAAGTCTCCATTTTTGCTGAAGAACTTGAGACCCAGCATTACACCACCTTTCCAAAACAGTATTCAGCACTCACTACAAATCATTAGACCCCACACAAACCCTTGAGTGACTTCCTCTCCTTGTTCCACACTCTCTTTTTACAATATAATATATACTTCACTTTTTTCCTTAAAAACAAAAACTTAAAGTACAGCCTTACTGGGTGTCGTAAGATAAGCAGCCAACTCACTTTTCTCTCACATTGATACACAGCATCTGCTGAAGTCCTATCAGTAATTATTACAGACATACTGCTTCTGAGTTTTTAAACATTATTTCTAGACACTTAATGGCTTATCTAATGATTCAGCTGTTTGAGGAAGCTTATTGAAGGCCTCTATCCTTTCAGGCTGGTCATAACTTAAGAAACTCTTGCGAGGCTTAAACTAGTCAAAAAGTTAAGGTATGTACTAAAAAGGTACAGATCTCTCATCATTACACTCGGGCTGAAGATTTTAATTAAGTAGGGGTAGCAACTGTGTTAAAAATCAAATTTGACACCAACAGCTTCTGAATATTCACAGGGCCTGTGTTTCAGATTTGGCAGGAAGACAACTCAGCTTATGACCAATGTTTAGGGAGCACACAGCCAAACCATGTAAGGGTACACTTCTTTCAACATATTAATGTCCACAATAAAACCTGTACAAAATTAATGACTATAGAAAGTGCCATTAGAATACATAAACAGGCATGCTTACAGATCAATCCATTTGAAACAGATCATTAGTGAAATAGTTAAATTTAATTGCTTAAATCCATTCACTAAAGCAAGTAAAAGCCAAGCATAACATTCCCTTTCCACTGACACACAGGAGTCTTCTGCAAAGTATGAAGAGTTGAGTATTTGCAAGGAAACAGAAACCTGTAAGATCTGTCAAATGCAGATATTCTGTACATCACACCCTCAGTTTCACAGGAAGATTTCAGTTTCATCATAGGCATTTAAGTAGTTTTCTATTACAGAAGCAAATTTGGTAAACACTATTAAAATGCCTACCTCAAAAGGGAAAAATTACACCTCTTTAAAGCAGGTGCACATTTAACACCAATCCCCTTGAAAAAACAGTGTGCTTTTCATCCTTTAAAAAGTCATTATTCATTAACATTTAATACTTCATTTTAATATCACACTCCAAAGAATATGGTACCCGAATCTTACAGTTGCCTTTGCTTCCCTATTTGGTAATTGCACATGTAATGTCTTCTTACTATGCATGAAAATATTCAAAGAATTTTAGCGGAAGTATTCCTAGCTCACAACTGATATTTCTTCACAGAATCATAGAACAGTTTGGGTTGTAAACGGCCTTAAGATCATCCAGTTCTAACCCTCCTGCCATGGGCAGGGGGACCTCCCAATAAACCATGCCACCCAAGGCTACGTCCAACCCAGCCTTGAACACCGCCAGTGATGAAACATTCACAACTTCCCTGAGCAACCCATTCCAGTGCCTCACCGCCCTTACAGTAAAGAATTTCTTCCTCAGATCCAATCTAAACTTCCCTTGTTTAAGTTTGAACCCATTACCTCTTGTCCTCTCACTACAGCCCCTCATGAAGTCCCTCCCCAGCATCCCTATAGGCCCCCTTCAGATACTGGAAGGTTGCTATGTTGCCTGTATATGGAAAAAAATTAATACAAGAATGAATAATTAACACATGTCAGTCTAGAGGTAAACTCCAACATGAGCTGTATGGTTGCTTTAGTTTGGGTTTTTTTTAATCTCCTCAAACAAATTGCTACTGCGTTTGGAAGAAAAATTCTAGAAGTCCCTAAATCCTTATTATTTATGCATGTATCACCACAGCAGATAGTCATTAGCCAGAGTGTTGCCTTGAGCCTTTTTTGTATTATTTTCTGATTAATTAAATAATCCTGTAAAAAGACTGAAAATAAACACATCTCCTGATTTTCTCTTATATTTGCTCAAAGTGTAACCAAAGAAACATGCAGCATCAGGTTTAGTATTTCCAGCCTCCTAACACAAAACACTACCTTAAATCTTTGGAGAGCTATACTACAAATATTTAGGCAACTACAGAAGTCTTACAAGAAAAGCATTCTCACTGTGGTTAAGAACTAATGATGAAAAACTGAAAGTGTCAGCGGTTAAATTATACAAGACCAGGAGTGAATTTGACATCAGGAATAAATAGACCAAACGGTACTTCCATTGAGGGTACAGTAAGAGGTACAGGAAGATCTGCAAGCAAATGGAAAACTAATTCTTTGATCATCAGATGTCTCAAGAAATTGAATAAAGACAAACTAATATAAAGCATATGGGTTTCACAAATAGAAGTATCACCTTATTAGGAGGAATATAACAAGCAGGAATGGCAAGACGCAGATTACTAAAAAACATACTCAAAGCAGCACAGAATTTGCAGGAATTCCCAAGGCAAGCAAGCAAGTTTATGACAAATCTTTAGAACTAAGAACTCTTAACTACCTTAAGGACAAGCAGACTCCTAAAAGTCCTAAACTTTATTTCATTAGCACCCTGAGCTACTTAGCAACCATCAGTATTTCCAGACATTTAAAACAGAGCCATTGGCCAGCGATGCCTACCTAACAAGGTATCTTTGCCCACACCAGGAAAGCCAAATCAACCACCCCACTACACCTTATCATCACCCAAGTGAGACAACTCAGCTTTGAAGCCAGATCAGCTACCACTTCTCCCACAGAAAGGTGTGCCACCACATCTTTCACTCCATATGAGAACTTAAAATCATTGATGAGAAACAAGCTGAAGTTTCTGTCTTTCCCCCAAAGATAACCATTTTATCATCCTTATGACTGTCCACACAAGCACTAGGTATACTTTTTCCTCAGGGATATGTGACTGAGCAGCAGTTCTGAACCTTTACTTACCTTTCAAGTCAGCTGTTTCTATTTCAGACATCTACATATCCAAAAGCACATTCACTTCTTCAACTACACTTATCTAATAGAACAGTATCAGCCTTTCCTGTCATTTGAAACAAATGTTTAAGATGCTAGAGAGTTGCTGAGCTATGAGTATACAGTTTGAGTGATCAAGAACCAGCTCAAGAATGTCAAGAACAGGTTGGTATTTGATCAGATAATGTGTCTCCTGCTCCCCAAATATCTGACATTATATCAGATTATAGTCTATCGTGGAATATTATGTCATGGAAGTCAAGAATGCACAAGCTGTGTAACATATTACAATTTACCTGGATATTGTTTCTGACAACATAAATTGGATCTTGAATCCCAAAACAAATAGCTGTGCCTTTCGGCCCCAAACAAGCAGGACAGATGATGGATGTAAGATAAGAAACATATTCTTGTGTTTAAATGAAAATACTCCTAAGCCACATATACTGAGCTTTTGTCATGTAAGTGCATATCAACTCTACACCAAAGTGCAGAAAGGGAAACGCTTTAGACCAAAACTACAGTGAACACTAAAAATCAAGTTGCCTTTTGCTAGATATTCTTCATCAATCTTTTCTTTCCCATAGCAATCATACACAGATAGCTCATTCCTGATTTAGACTCTTATGAAAGTTCCCAGGATAGGCTTACCACACTAAAAGTACAACTAAATATCAAGTGTGTTGATAAGAGCCTCCCTGCTGACTAAGATTTTTGTAGGAAAAATACACAAGTGTTGCCACATGCACCCCATTAAAAACATCACCATTTTACCCAGACATGACAGCATTCTGCCACAGTTGACTATCTGAGGGATTAAGGAAACAAGTGTAGGTCAGGAAAAAACTGATCAGAATAGGAAACTAAAATAGGAAACATGCCACTGCCTGGTATGGCTTCTGCAGTGCAAACTGCAGCACAAGGACCACAAAATGCATGCTTCAAATCAGTTGATGAAAACATGTAGATTTTTAAAGTATACTTTAAACATCACCATAGAAGAGAATCAAAAGTTAACATCAATTTTTCTAACGCTGCCCAGAATTGTTAGCCGCCTTTGCTGCAAGAGTGCATTGCAGTAAAGGACCCCAGGTCCTTTGTACAGCCAATTCTGCCAGTTCTAAATTCACTTCATCATCTGCATATTTAGCCCATCCTTTGTCAGCTTCTCTGTGAGAAGCGTCTAAACCCTTACTCAAGCCCAAGTAGATGGTATCAACTGCTCTGCCCGCCTTTATCAAGATAGTCATTTAATCATAGCTTAAAGGTTAGCCAAGTATAACTTCTCCATTTATGAAGTCATGCTGACTACTCAGTCACTTTTGCCCTTCATGTGCCTGAAAATGGCTTCCAGGATTAGCTGCTCCACCACCTACCCACTGACTGAGATGAGGCTGATCAGCCTGTAGTTTCCTAGTCCTCTTTGTCTTTTAAGGCTGGAGTGACACTTGATTTCCTCCAGTCAATCAGGCAGTTCTCCAAGTGATGATTAAAAGCGGCCTCATAATGACATCTGTTAACTCCCTTGATACCCATGGGTGCATCCCATCAGGGCTCAGGAACTTGTGTATTATCAGTTCATCTCAGTATGCCCTAACCCTATCCTTTTCCACTAGAAGCTAGTCCTTCTTCCTTGCAACAACAACCATCCCTGCATTAGGCGACCGTAATCCCTCTTAGTGAACTGCTCCGACTCAGTTATCAGTTGCAACATTGCAGGCAAGTAACTTGCAGACAGGGGAATATGGTACAATTGTTCGGCAGAGACTGGCTTAGGTTGTTAGAGACATTCAATTTTCTACAAATACCACAACACAGATCCAAACTAAAAAGCAGATATAGAAAGAGATGAGGTGGACCAACCAACAAGGTAACAAACCTAAGCTGAAAAGGATGGTGTCACACAAGTACACACACTTCTACCATCAGAAGATCAATATGCAATTACAGCATCAGCCAATAGTAAAACACTTAAGTTGCAGAAACTCATTTGACCATAGAGATGTGCTAATTTAAGACACACCTTAAAATATACTGAAGAAGATGAAATTAAGTTCATCTCCTATATATTAGAGGGCTATAAGCATGACTGGTTAGAGCAATACATAGTAATGTTTTCAATTACATCTCTACAATGTAAAACAAGCTCTAAATGCTACAACACTGATTAAAAGATAGTTGTAATCATACACCTATAATGAAAAATGAAACAGCTACTTAGTCTCAAGGAGCTGATGCTAAACACCACAGAGAAAAGTAGTCTCAGCCACAGAGCTCTAACTCGTACAGACAATGCATACTGAGACAGCCTTTAAGGGTACTGTTACCTTCTTCCAACAGTCTGGAAGTCCATGTTGTTTGTAAAACAGATTCCAGACAGCCCAATATTTTAAAACAAAACTAGCTACAAACACAACTTAAATAGTCCCTGCTCTTGCACGAGAGCAGTCAGCCAAAAACCAGACACTCTTAAATACGCTGAGGTGTTTGCAATGCTCACAAAGCCATGTTCAGCCACAGCAGGAAATGGGAGATGATTACTCTATCTTTCTCACTCTACAAGAGATGAGCTGTAATGCTAAAATACACAATACATGCTTGGTTTATGTGGTGAAGATTAAGTCACCTATGTGATTAAGTTAAAAGCTCCGCTCAGCTTCTCTTCCAGCAGATTTAAAATTTGACATAGTCCAAGAGGATAACAGAGAATCTTCAACATTTTCTCAAAGGCAAGGCAACAACCTTTAATTCCTAAGACAGTATTCAGGCAAGAAACTGTATGGGGAAGACTGGAACAGGGTCCTTACACATCACTCTTGTTGACGCTTAGCACCACTGTAGGATGAGTTCAGGAATGCCAAGATGACAGCACACATAAGAAGTATAAACCAGCTTCCAAAACACTACCTGAACACAGGTGTTATGTCCAGAGATTTTAAACAAAGCATATAGGCATCTGGGGAGAAGAAATTTAAACCAAGCTCTACCCCAAAGAATACCTTCTCTGTAAAAGGCAGAGTTTTGGGTTTTCGCTAAACCTTACTGTTGTCAAATTTTCTCTTCTATAACAAAATTCAAACTAGATATTGTGTAAATATAACTGTCTCAAACTAAACAAATAATTCCACCACCTATGTAGAATCCAGCTCTTTTGGGTATGGCATTTCTCCCATTCTTACAGTACAGAAGGCAAAGCAGCCTGGCCATGGTTAGTAACAGGAGTCAGTTGAAGAAATAAGAAGAAATGGAACAAAAAAAGCCTCTGATGACTTTTGGTTTGCCTTCTTATTTGCTGTTGCTACTATTGTTAGCACAATCCAGACAATGAAACATTTTTAAACACCCATCTCAAATATCATCTTTTATACACACTGTCTTCATGTGACCAGAAACACCGCTACCCTGTCACTAAAAGTGGCTATCTGTACAACAGTAATTCATAAGTCTCACTAGTTAAGATTCAGATTTGTTCCCAGAGCATTTCTACTACAGATATGAAACCTAATTCTGAAATCATTAACAGTGACTTTCAGATACACAAGTTAAAGAATACTTCTTGGAGAAAATGAATATCTGTTTTGCAACAAATTTCAAAATACATTTTCCCTTCAAGGTACACCAACAGACTACAAAATATACTTTTTCTTGCCTAATCAGATCTAATTTGAATCTTTGATGTTCATACAGTACTGACATCGACCAACATAATGAAAAAGTTATTTTTTCCTTTAATCACCTAAATACAGGGATTAATTAAATTCAAGTTCAGACAGAAAAAAAGTAACTTGCTTTCTTTGAACTTAGTCTATTGGACTCCAAGTATGCTTTCAAAAGATGAAATATGTAAACCACAGGCAAAATCCAGGCTTACAAACACAGCTTATTGTTCTGCCTAGTGCAGTGTATTAAGCTAAAGAAGTAAGAAGCCATCACCAACAGCAGTAAATCACTGGGGAAAAAAAACAGCAATTTCATCCATTACAGAAATTCTTCAGTCCTGTTCCAGTAGCATAGCAGCAGGCCAGTTTTGGCATACAGACACAAGTTACAGCTATGTAACACAGGCCACAGACTTATCTGCACTGGCCCAGCTGAAGCGCACAAAGGGAAGACAAGGGCAGCTGCTCATGCTGGCACTGAAGCCTGTACTACACAGTATTTAGGAATTGAAATGGAACACCAAGAAATGACTCAATCAGGACCATCTCCAAGTTTCAAGGATGAGAAGATCTACAGGTTCTTTTTCCTTAGCACTGATATGCTGCTATCCACATTCAAACACATCTTGCAGAACAAATCACATGTTCTGGATTTCTCAGACCACTAAATATTTCTACCCTAGGTCAGTTTTCTATTCTTCATTTTACAGATGAAGAAAGCTATCAGGCATTGCTGAAGAGATATTTGATACTTCGTGGCAGCATAAAACCAGCAGGTTGCAATTATGTTTCATAAATAGGGCAGGAGGTTATTGTAATTTGAGAGCAGAAATTACAGCCTATTTTATCTTTGCACAAAACCCTTGTATTGGCTCCTTTTGATCATGATAAAAGACAAGCAGCCAAAGCAATGGAAATAACTTTCTAGTCCCATTAAGATGCAGATAAGGACATTAGGACACGTTAAAAAAGTATGCGTATGTGTGTGTGTGTATGTGTATATATAGAGAGAGAGGGAGAGATTGTCATACATGAGTATGCTAACAGATAAATTAGTTACTGTTTAGCAAGCATACTTGGAATTACAAGTAACAAGAGTTACAACAACTTACAGTTTACAGAAAGCAACTCTGGTTCATGAAGATAACTAGTCATACACAGCTGGACTACTTTGACACGCGGAGGTCACACATGCTGTGGAACTAGAGAGCACCTCACAGTAAAATTTGTTAGTGGCTACTGACAGTCAGGCTTTGAGTACGATTACTTTTCTCTAGTCCTTGAGAAAAGTGTAGGATTTCATTAACTTTTCACAATTTGAGTAATCTCAATTCAAGCCTGCAGATCTGACAGAACAATAAGTATCGATTAAGCTTCACAAGGACGCCAAATTAATATACTGGGAAATATTCTGAACACAAATGGCAATTTACTGTCAGGAGCACAACAAATTGACAGCTCATGCTGTCAGTCATGAAACGGCAACAAGTCAGTGTTTCTGCAATAAATGAATACAAGAACCAAGGAAAAAAAAAAAAACCAAAAACAAAACATAAAACCTTGGGGAAAAAACAAAAACCAAAAAAAAAACACCGAACACACACACACCAAAAAAAAAAAAACAACCTACAACAAATCAATCTCTCAGTTTCTCTCCTATGCCTCTTTTTCTGCATCTACTATGAAGAATAAGCTTCAATTTTTACTTGTTCTGGGTGCAAGTGACATTAAATCTGGAAACATGCCACCAAGCACGCGCATGTGTTACTGAAAGGTCCTATTGATGGAAACACTTTATACTTGAGTTCCCCTTTTGATTTTATGTTTGCTACAAAATAATAAGTAGCAACAGATTATTTTTGTTTTCAAGTGCCTTCCACCCAGTAATAGGTCATGCATGGAATTTTGTGTAAAACTTATTTCACTGAGCAGAAAGCAAATCATATGTAAATTTCGTAACTGCAAGTACAGTGTGGGGCTAAAAAGCACACAGATGTTTCACTATGCAAAATTCATGCAAATACCTGTGAAAGACTTTAACATGGGAATATACAATATTCAAAACGCATGCAAACATTCATTAAAGACTTTAACCTGGGAACACTGCCTGTCACATTACCTTTCTGTTTTGTGCACACTGTAATATTTTTCATATCGACAACATCTGCTTTCCTGACAATACAAAATATTGAGTCAAGCAATTAGGCAAATTCTAAAGAAAACACTTTGAGAAATATCAAACAACAGTAAAGGAGGTCATATTTACACAACACAAAGACTGCCTGCATATGAACGTAAGTTTGCATGGGCTGGGTCAAACCAAGACACTCAGAAAGGTTGCTTCCTCCATGAGGACATAGTAATGCTGGAATTGAGAGGCTTGTTAGACTGTTTCCATTCTACACAATTTTCTTGAAATGAAGCACACATAACATCCTCTCCTGAAGTCCCTGTAAACAACACAACTGAAGTACACACTGCAGTAAGCACAGCAGTCCAAGACAGTGCAAGAAAATATATTCACCTAAAATTCCATGCAAGCCTCAAATTTATAGGCTTATTGTGGCACCAGGTAGCACTGCAGAGTTACCAAAGCATCAGAAAATGAATAATTTCCTTAAATGTGACTTTTCAGATAAAAAATTGTAAATAAATTAATGTGGCATTTAATATCAGTCCCCATATGTTAATAAATATGACAGAAAAATGTTTCTGTTTTAAGAAAGTACAAATTTGAAACTGAATTTTCTTCAGTAAACACTGAAAAAGAAGAATGGAACTATACTAAAGCAGAAGTGTTTAATGAAACTAAACATACCATAACATATTCTCTCCAAAAGAGAAATAAGCACCCTATGACTAAGAAAGTGGTGCACTTCAGAAGTGTTGGACTTCTTCAAACCAGCTTTCAGTAGCAGGGGAAGGGAGTGAAATTAGAATTACACAATGATATTACTAATTTTTCTTTACATTCGCTGTGCCAAATTTTCATGTACTACTTCAGAGGAATAATGCAATTGCCTTCCAGTGTTTCTAGAAAAGTTGGAAAGTGACAGCCTGTGTCTTTAACATCTAATAGAACAAAACAAACAGGCTGAATAAAACTTAACATTTATGAACAGGAACATTTACAAATCAAAAATATTTCTATACGAATCATTTAGACCAGCTTTTACAGATTGATACTAAAATAATGCATTTTCTATTATGGATTTCTTAGACATTTCAAATTCACATTTTGTCTTCTGCCATGACACATCTGAGAGACATAACTGACTCTCATCCTGCCAAGATGTGCCATGCAGGCAATGCATTACAGTTATAAATAATGTAGGCCACAAGTGTACTGTTTTTGAAATAACAGCCTACTTTTAGACATTGGTAAAAAGATGGTAAGAGCCAATATCAACTACAGCACCGTGAAGTTTCAGTGCCAAGGCTAATATCAGCCTCTGCAAAAGGGCACTGGACTATAAAGTCTAAAATTCTGATAACTGCCCCATAACCAATGGCTCGAAGACTCTTCTTGCTTTCTCATTCTTCACTGAATTCTGCTTAACTGCTATTGATAGAATGCTGTCATTCAGAACTATCTTTAATGATCTCCTTCCTGACAATGAATGCTGTTCCAAAATTGAAATGAGCAAATTTAATTTGTTTTCAGGATGCTATACGCATATGCTTTTGTTTGTCTGCGTGCCTACTGTTTAGTTTCAACTAATTAAACATAACAGTAAAATTGTTTTTTTTTTTTTTATCATGAACACATTTGACATATGCTTAAGTGGTTTGGGGTTTCATTTTTTTTGTTCTCATTTTTGGGGGGGCTTAGATTTTTTTTTGTTTGTTTTCATTTCTGTGGTTGAAGAGTTACAAAGCTCAGATAGCTTTGAGTCTCAACCTCTGCTCAAGAAAACTTTGTCTTTCACTAGCAAATTCCTGAATACTGTTTTTTATACCCAGTCTTATGAGTGCCATAAAATCAAACAAAATATGCAATATACCTCCAACTGTATCTGAATACTTTTCCGACTTGAAAAAAGGCATGAGATGCGTAAATGAAAACATGCTTGAAGAACATCTAAATCTCTGCCTCCTAGTCACATAATAAAAGATTTACACCTCCATCAGCCAGTGTTACATCAACTACTGAGGAGGCAACAACATTCTCACAAAAACCCTGCTGCATTAAATAAGCTTACTTAAGCCTCTGGAGAGATTTCCTCCAAAAAACAGAATTAAATTAAGATTTTAAATTAAATTAAAACCAATTGTTATGAATGAACCTGCCAAACAGCAGTATACATTCCAGTAACCTGGACTCACTGCACAAACCAAGCTGCCCAGAACTCGCAAGACAGGCACGACAGCCACCATCCTGTAGCTGTCCCTGTTAGCCAAGTACAGCAGGTGATGCTGCAAGATTACATTTATACGCCTGCTTAAAGGACAAATGACTCGCTAAGCCCACCACCAGATTTCTCTTCCCTTCAGCTCCTTCTGCTTCACAAGAAGGCATAGTCAAGCCTCAAAAGCGGCTTTCTCAGTATTGTATAAATCTGCCTGTATTGCCCAAGACCTCTGAAACAACAAATCGGTCTAGCTATGAATAACCAGGAGACTGAAATCTATGAATATGAGGAGATATTTTTATCCTCTAAATGAGCCGCATTTGTGGAAGACTAAGGTAAAGAGAATAGTTTCCATTATAACATCATGAATAGAAGCCTTTTTCTTTAGGCTGGTAACTTGCCAAGTGGAAACTATAACCCCCATCTCTTATTAAGGATTTGGAATAAATCCAACATCTGTTGTAACTTAATGTCAAAAGGCAATCTCAAACCTGCACTTGAAAATTTTCAAACTGACTGTACACCCTACCCTCTCCCATGATAACTGATTTACTGAAGGTGCCATCTCACCTTCAGTGTTATTTACAAAGAATAACTAACACACAAAAGTAGATTATTGGCAATAAAGCTGTACATCAACAGGCAGCAAACACGTTCTCTAGCTAGTGTGCCATTAGAGCTCAAGCTTGTGTTTTAAATATGTTTGCTGCAGGCAAATGCACAGGCAAGTTACTATAAGCTCAGCTTCCAACAGCAAGTCATTAAAGAACAGTAACTCTAGCAGACCTTTGAGTACAAGAACCACCTCGTCGATCAGCTGGCAGGATAACCCATTTGAATTAATTTCTATCAAGTCTGAACTAGCAAATTTTTTACCTTATGGCACTAAAAAACTTAATTTCCCTTTCCTTTAAAAAAAAATCTACTTCAGTTTCAAATTATTTCATTTTCAAATTCAGTTCTAACACATTTCAAACACATCCGCGCTAAAGCTCAACAGAAAAATCTATCTTCCATTTGGTAAAAATACAGCAACTGAAAAAATTAAAATTTCATTAAATGGCACTTCACAAAAAAGTGAAAAACGATCCTTGGTGTTGCAAACTGTACTTTTAATGGTTTCTAAATACTACTTTTTCCTGCTTTTATGTTATAATACTATAAAGTGTTAAAAAATTCACTACAAATCAGCAGAAATGCTGCAAGTTACTATTTACTTTGAAGAAAACTTTTATTTTTCTACATCATTCCTAACTGGAACTATGAACCTCACTATCTCTCATTCCAATCTTAATGTTCTATTAATTTGGGACTAGCAGCTTGATGAGGCTGAAAAATGGTCCAAAACACATTAAAAACTTCAATTAACACTTCCCTGAGGAAGAATGGATATTTTCCTCCTTTGACCGAAGCCAGCATTTCTCTTCCAACCATGTTGTAACATTTGATGTAATGGAACATTTCAGTCAGAACAAAGAATGCTAAAAATTAAATCTGTTGTTCTTTAAATCATTTTAATTGTAAACAGTAACTTCGGACAAAATAGGATAAAATAAAAAGCTGAAGTTTATGTCATCACAGAAACAGTAGCAAAATCTTAACCATTACAGTCTTTCAACAGCACTAGCCACAAAGCACATCACCACTTCAACACTTGCAAACATTTAGTGTTATCTTTAGGGTAACTGCTGCTTCCAAGCAGCTTCGGATATCAGCTTGGTTTGAAAGGACAGCAAGCCTTCAAGGGTGAGCAGACTTATGTAAAGCTACTTGCTTTCTATTGTACTATAGTGGAACAGCACAATTTGAAAACTTTTGAACTCATGTAATAAATTATCAGTTTGCTTTAAGCTTCAGTCTCAAAAGAAGTTATAACCTCTGTACCAAAATCCTCCATTGCTGACCACAAAGCATGCTTGTTTATACAATTAAATAGTTGTGCAACTTCAACAGATTTCTGCAGTCTTAATTTTCACATTTTCATGCATTAAGAACCATTGCTAACTATTTTTGTTTGCTACGTAATTAATGGTTAACTTTATATTTGTCATTTATGTAAATCTGTACATCAGATGGAAACCAAAGGAAGCCACTCAATTAAGCATAGAAAAACCTCCACTTCCTTCTCATTTCACTCAAACAGTTCCAAGAAAATAACCTACTCAGGTGTTGCCATATCTTTTATTCCTTACGCTTTTAGAACACCAACAAGTGCATACAGCCTTGTTTAGCGCTGGCAACTTTAAAAGTTATGAAATCATATGGGTCATTAGGGTTTTCTTGCTAGATAGCACAGTCTCAATTCTCTGTACTAAACCACATGTCCATTTGAAATTACGTCCAGTATAAAACAGAAGCTTGTGTACAGCTTGCAAATACTAAGCATTACAGAGAGCTTTAACTTCTTCTCAACAGCCATGCATTAGATTTATGGAAGTTACAGAAATCATTCTGAAACTGTCCAACAAATACTTACTCTAAATGAAGAAAACATTTATGCATTTTCACACCAAAAACCCACCGTGTTTGTTACTTCATGTTATTGCTGTTGTTAAAACCCAGTGATGTGACAGAACAGAAATTCCTTTGTTCTCCAGCACTGAAAGCTTCAAAAAACTAAAATATTATCTGAGTAACAGATAGTGCTGAACTTCTTCTACACATTCTTTAAGGTTAGCAGGTGCAAAAAAAACGGTAGTAGGATAAGCTCTTTTTACTTAGCAATTTGTTGATCACTGACATGCTGGTCACAGCCAGTTTTCCTTGTCTGGCACAGAGGGACACAGGGTTTTTTAGAAGATGCTGTTAGAAACCCAAAAGGTTTCAAGCAAATTACAGAAGAAGCTGCTTCCAGACCCCATAGGTAATGATGCCTCACCTAATTTATGAGGTGGGAAAATGCTTACTTATGAACACATTCCTCAATCTCTGGCCCTGAAAATATTTCCAGCAACAAATTTCAGGAGTTAGTTAAGTTTACAGCGCATACAAAAGCACTGTATTTCAAAGATTAACTTTTCATGTTTTCATCTTACTTGCTTGCCACAACAGTAGCAACATAAATGTACAAGTCATATTCCTGCCAATACTTCTGCCATAGCATGAGGTAAATTCCTCAGTTTTGAGCATTTTCACCCTGATCATTCTCTACAAACTACTTCATTTTTACAGCTCCCTTAACTAGCTGTGCCAGAGAACACTGCTCATACCACCCTTTTAATAAGAGGGACCACTTTAAATTATAAAAGGGATCATTCACAGGATCACAAAAGCATCACAAATGTCTCCATTACTTCTCACCTTGAGTGAGCCATGTTCACCAACTGAAAATATCAAAATACAAACTATAAATGCAAGTGGCTACACACAAACTATCATACTGATAAACCTGATTTATCATTAGTCTTTTGAAGAGAAGAAAAACAACCTTATTAGCTTTGGTAATCCTGGTACTTGTAATTCTATTAGGCAAACAAAGAAAAAAACATTCAAGGAGGTTTTCCACTGTCTTCCAAACACATTCCACATAAAACCAAGCATTTTCAGACTCCTGATCAATGTGAACACTCTTATTCAGCATGTTCCTCCTGTCTCTCCTCCCTCTATGCTTTCACAACAATCCCGTAACTTTACCTAAATCAAGCCCTGACATGTTGCCTATACCCTTTCTACCTGAATAGCCTAAGGGAACAATCTATCAACATTAATAGTTGTTTAAAAAACCCAACAAAACCCAAAGCAAAAACCTAAACCCACACCCTAGAACTTCACTCTCTGAAGAATTTATCTAGAATAAATTAAGATATTACTGCCTCCAAATATTTACTACTTTAGCCTCAGCAGGAGATAGTTGTCTTCACAGAAAGCCAATGTATCACATGTGATTTTCCCCCTCCTTTCCTCTTCTTCATACCCCACACCATAGGAAATAACATAACATCTAAGCCACCTTTGGTGGATGACTAAGCCAGTGCTCTTACTTGCTGGTTGCACACAGAGGTAGCAGAAAGCCACATCAGGAACACAGCATCTCTGTTCACGCAAGGCAGCGGGTCTGGTGGATGGTCCTGAAAGCCAGCATTGGACCATCACTCCCAAAGAAGCAATAATTCAAGCACTGGTCTCCAAATACCACGCATGAGTTCTACAAACACATGGAAAATCCTTTTCATATGCACACGTGGCAACCACTTACCTGCCTCTTAACACTGAAACCAAGGGGATATAGATGGAAAGTACTATTTCCCTACACCATGCTCTCCTTGAAAAACCTACCCCTTTCTGCAGGCCAATGTTGTAAACACCACGTTTTTAACTCCTCACATTCTGTATGTTAAATTAGAAGATACCTGCCTCACAGAAGCACACCAAAGCAGGCTACAACTTCCTGAAGAGAAGTGTTCCAATACCAGCTTTTCGTCTCAAAACAAGTGAGATAAGTCTTTCTTTCAACACAAAGCACTGCAACTCAGCAGCTGGCTATCACAGATGGCAGGCAGGGGGGACAACTAGTCTCTTGTTATTGTTACTTTGTACTTGGATGCCTTAACTATGAAGAGAAGATAATATTTTACCCTGTTACCTCAGGGCTTATTAATCCAGAAGAAAACAAATCAAGTAAAACTCTCGTGGTTAGAACACCTTGCAGGAGAAATCCTTCAGATAAACAACGAAAACAACAAAAAAGGTGAATAACAGCAAAACAAAGAGCATCTACTTAGAATAGAATAAGCAGATATTTTTTTTAAAGGCACACAAAATCAGCTATTTTACTCAAATGATTAAATACACCACTATAAAATGGTTTGTGCCAACCTCTGGACAAGCAGTATCTCACAATAAAATTTGTAATGTAAACACTTAATATTTTCGAGAACATTAGCTATTTAGCATTAAAATTATCTTTTTACTTGACATAAACAAAGAAAACCCATCCAGCCAAGGGAAAAACAACAAGGATGTAGACATCTCCAAAATACAATAAATGTTTGTTTCAGAATTCAGAGGATAGGCAGAATTTCCTCAGTAATCAGTAACTTTGCTAGTCTGACACAACTACAAAACTAGCAACATTTTTCTCCCAACACGCTACTGCATTAGCGAACCTGATTTTCAATAGTCTCTTAACATTTATTTGATTAAACCCCAAGAAACAAGTTCAAAATCCACACAAACAGCAAATGCTTTCAGAACTGGAAACTACAAGAATGAAATTTTCATAACAATCACCTGATTTTAGAGCCATTCATTATTTAGGTATTCAAAAAACAAGGTTCAGACAACACATGCTAAAAATGAACTCTCCAAAATAGTAAGTTCTCCCCATGCTGCTTTGTTTTACAAGGTAACGGTATTTTTCCAGTAAGGAAGTTAATTCATTATACATTTATAAAAAATACATTTAATCCTTTGCATGGCATTGCTAAATACAGACTCCCCACTAAGCTGCCTAAGGCATTAACTGGAAAGAAGCAAAACCTATGGCATAATCTAAAGGTTTGGTGCATAATTGATACGAATTGTGCAATTTCAGAAGACACTTGTCATATATTATATATAAATACACAAGTAAAAGCTCTAAAACTGAAGTCTCCCCTCTTAAACAGTACTCAGCTCCCACAAGCACTGCCAGTCCAAGGAAGATCTCATCCCAATCTACCAGTGCAGTTTCCAGTACCAGGGGGTTTGAGTGGGTTTTCTGCTCAGGTTTTTATTTGTTTGAAATCTGAGCTCATATTATACAGAAGGAAAAATCTGAGGCAGATGTCTTCAAGAATCAGAAGTGTGCAAGATGTGTGTATACCTTATCTTTCAAAAACAAGTTTAAATAGGTCCCTGTAAGCTTAGCTCCATGCAGACCACAGCTTCATGATGAAAAGAAATCCCCTCATCACTGAAACACATTTTTTCCCCCACTCTTTATTTACCATTCAGTGAGACAAAAAATGAAGACGACATCTAATAACACTTGTCACCACCACTGCCCTCCCAGCATGCCTGGTAAGCTTAGGAAGGTTCAAGCCAATGTCCAAATACTCACTGAGCTTTTTGCATGCAGGGGTTATAAATCGTGAGATTGGATGCATCTGACTGGTATTAATCATGGAGTTGTAACTTAGCAAAGGCCCTGTGGCAAGGTGAGTATGCAGGAGGTACACGCGTCTTTCAGGCTGTGTCACTCATTGCAATGTACTGTCTGGTACCATCATTAATACTTATGCACTACTTTCCAATTTGAAGTTATACAAGTGACTTTCAGAAGACACTTGCATGTCATCTGTCTTTAAAACAAGGTGCTGAATAATCTAGTCAAAAGGGCTAGAAGGGAATTCACACAGACAGTAGCTGACTTCTCCCTGCTGATGATGTGCTGTCAAGTTCTTAAAGCACTTTTAAATCATTATGCAAGGACTTTTCAGAATTAAATTACAAGCATGACATATGGCATGAAATGAAGGATCCAGACCACAATGCTGTCATTACTGTTAAAATCCTGCATCATTCAAAACGTGAACGAATTAGTTATGCCACACTTTTTAAGAATTTGTACATTCTGAAACAGCAGTATCTAAAGCTATGGTTTTTTAGCATTGTGCAGCACACCATTTAATTCTTGTACGCTGGCAGAACTGGACTAGTGCAAGAGCTGGCAACGCCAACAGCACTGGGGCATTCCAAGTTACATAAACCAGACATCAGATCCTGCTTATTCATTCCCTAGTCACAGCCACCTTCAGCGCCTCCATCCTCTTTTTCTCCCCCAGATATATGCCATGGCTCATTTACAGGGTCTGCCTGCCTCTCCTCCACATGGAGCTGTCTCCCTCAAGGCACCCCACACAAACAGTATACCCACAAACTGAGAACCAGTACAGAGGTAACCTCTTTTCAACTGCAAACAGCAGCTACCAAATTCATCCTCCTGTTCCTCCAGAATCAAGGAACACTTATAAAGAATAATACATTTGTTTGGGTTTGTTTTTTTTTCACACTTAAAATAAAATTTCTTGTCAAACACTGGTAAATTTTGTTTTAGGAAACTGCCCACTGTGGTAGATTGTGGATAAAAGATTAATCATGTTCTCTATACTGCTAGTTTATTAAGACACAAAAAAATAGATGTTTTTCCAGTTCCCCAGCAGTGTTTTCAAAAGCTCTTCTGTTATTTATAAGTTAAAGCAAATGGGAAAAGCTGCTGTGAGCCTTTAAAAAGAATAGCAAAACTGCTTCTATGTATTTTAATCAAGGTCATGGAATCTTATGTGACCTGTTGATCTATACCTCAGAGAACACAGCAGCAGAGACATATATATTTTAGAACAAAAATATTATTCCAGAATCTTTTTCCTTATATTCAAAGAAGGATGAAGATACAGGAGCAATATTTTTTTAAAAGTAAGTACTTTTTCCTTGCTTTTTGGGGGTTGATGCACAATCGGGTCACCCACAGGACCAGGGCTGCAAAGCACATCATTAGCCAACACTCAGGCACTCGTCCCACAGCTGATGCCGTACACTGTGCAGTGGCTGTGAGCTGCAACACAGCATCCTTCCGCTTAACTAATGAACACTTGCTTCAGCAGTCCATACCACCCTTTACATTTGCACTGAAAGAGGAGCTCGCTACCATGAAGAAAGGATCTATGTGCCAATCACCTACTCCTTTCAAGCTATCAGCAGCAGAAATCAGGTTATGATTTGGAACGGCAGCGGAGGAAAGCTATGCACATTTTTTGCCACATGGTCATTTTTGGTCCTCTATTGCCAAAGCTCTCAATATGCTACTTATGTCAGCATGCAGTAATTCAGTAACCTAAACCAATTTTGAAATTATTGAAATTCAAGATGAGAGGACTTTCCAATTTGATAACCATTACTCCTCTAAAATTGTTCTATCTATGAAAGCTTATTTAGCCTGTCTTACTAAAGGAACCAATGCATAACATTTTTTGATATGCTTCAAACACTCATTTTTAAACTTAGCACAAATAGAAGATGACTTAAAAGGGAAAAGAATATTAAAAAAAGGAGCCTTTCAAGATTACTTCTCCATCAGCCCTGATTCCCCTCTACTCATACACCTTTTCACCAGACAGGTCAAGGCAAGGACATGAAGCTTTTCTCCACACAATTCATCTTTAAGACGACTTACATTGTCAGAATACTCAAGGTATACAGCAGACTGACAGATACTATCCATTGGAAACTGTTTTCAATGGAAACTAAATTAATCGTCTGTAAAAGCAAAGCTCCCACACTTCAAATCTTAATTAACTTTTTTTAGTTGAAGCAGCAAATCTAAACACTGCAGAAACTGGAAAAGAGCAAGCAGAAAACTCAGTGTTCTAACTACTTAAAGGTCTCCAACCCACTAAATAATGTCTGCAAAGGTTAATTTCAATGCTTTAAGTGAGAAAAAGCAGACAGAAGCTCAAGTGCAGGTTTTGGCTAATACATTAACTTCCAACATTTTGTTTTAAAACACGAAAAGAATACAACATAATTAGAACAGGTGTGTTTAAGAAGAAACCAAGCAACCAGCATATGCTACTGCAGGTAGACAGCCTTTCAAACCCACTACAAAAACTTCAGGGTCCACAGCATATCAGATTTAAAAAAACAACTTGCATCTGACCTACAACATTTTCTTCTGACCCTTTTAACTTCAGTTTTAACACAGCAGACTGGAGAGAATAGATTTGAAATGTTGCTCCCCTTTATATGAAATAAAATACATTGTTTCTAAATGCATGGGCTTTCAAGAAAATAACATTGAAATGATGAAATTATAGCAAAAGAAAGCACTAAGAAACACAGTAGATGACATAGGCACAATCTGTAAAATAATATCATACTTAGACTGCAAATAGTTTTCTTACAAGTCAACCTAATTGTATAAGAACTATTAAAACAATTATCAATTTCTTCATAATTGCTTACATGTAGTTAAACAGAATCTCAATAACGTAAAGCAGCACTTATATTTTTTTATACCCTAAGTAAAGTGGGTTATTTGTTGCATACCAGCTGTCTGCTGACAAGGAAGAAAATATGCTAAAGCAGCATTTTAAGCAAAATATAGAAATTCATCCCCATAATTCATTTTGTTCAGGTGACAAAGAGGTACCCACTTAAATTCTCTGGGTCACATTTTCTGCATCTGATCTTCCCTTGCTCTTTTTATGGGGATAAGACGAGCAGTGAGCCATTTCCTCCTACACATCCGCTACAACAGAGCAACATCCCAGAACAGCACCCATCTTCTATTTCCTAGCAAATATCCCACTGATTTTAGTCAAAGTCCTGTGCAAAGAGCCTTAAACTCTTTCTGTATAGTATGTTCCATTTTATCAATTTATAATTGATACAATAACTAAACCCTGATGATAAGTGAAAGTCCCTATACCAAGAAGCAAAAGAGCTGTCAGGAAAATAGGAAAACCTTCCCCAAACTGAAAACAGTATAGAAGAAACATCAATTGGTTTAATAAAGAGAAAGTGTTGCATTCGGTATCTCAAAAGTTTATTTTTTAAGAAGCACTTCATGCTCACTTTCAGCTCTTTCTCATCCCTCAACAGTATTCACACACCATCAGTGTTTATGCCTTAACTCAAACAGTAAAAAAAATTGAAACACTTCTTCCAAATGGTATGCTATTTCTAAAGTTTTGATCATAGTTTCCATTATAGGAAATGGTAACCAAATTATACTTCTCCTTATTGTTACTTGGGCAGTTTGTGATGAAGACAGTAACACTAGGTTAGTACAGAATTCACCTTTGTAAGAACTGCCTAAAAACAAGCTAGAAAATACTTCACACGGGATAAACAAAAATTATGTGAAACTATCCTCTGCCTTCCTCCACTGCCCACAAGTGCAAGAAAACCTCCCTCTCTGCTTCACAAAGAGGTAGACACCTTGTAAACCCTTGTAATCTGAGTGCAGACCTACTGACAGAAAAACAATACAAACACCAAGGAAAATTTGGGCAAGAAGCTAAGCATTAGAAAACCAGGCAGCAACTAAGTTGACTCCATCTAACAAGGAAAAATAAAAAAGCCTGCTTTCCTTCCCCAACATCCTCCTTATCTAGAATGCCATCTAAAGCTTACAGCTTCTTGTAGAATCACAGAGTGGCCAAGGTCAAAAGGGATCTCTGGAGAAAGACTAGTCCAACCTCAACCCCAAAGCAGAGGCAACTAGAATGGGCTGCTCAGGGCTGTGGCCAGTGGTTTTATTTTGAATGTCTTCAAGGATGGACATTCCACATCTCAAGAGACATGTTACAGCATTTGATCAACCCCACTATATGCAAAACGTCTTCCTGTATTTAAATGGAATTTCTATTTCAATTTGTGCCCATTGCCTCTTGTCCTGTCACTGGGCATGACAGAGAAGAGTTACATGTAAATCTTACCATATATTGACAATCTTTACTTGCATGTAACACAGGAACATTAACCAAGCCCAACACAGAAAGGCCCGTGAGTGTTAATCAGAGCATGAATCATACATATTTCAAACAGGGATATCATAAACCTGCTGCCAGACCCTAAAGTTAGGAAAATATTACATTTATACTGTTACTGGCTCACTAATAAGCAATATAAACACTCACATCTTACATAGTCACTAGAAAGTCAACTGACCTATAGGTTAGCCAGGCTCAAACTTTGTTTATTTGAGAATTCCCCTCTTTTCCATAAAGGTTTGAGAGCCCCTACCTCCACTTGTTCTTCCCACGCAGAGACCCCAGCTTCCAGCCTATTCCAAACCCTTGCACCTTAAACTCCAGGCACCAAGTACCTCACAGACGGTAATAGTTCACAGCAACTATTCCTCCCTAAAGGAGCATGCACCCACTGACCAACATCCATTCACTCACCCTAAGCCTCCTCAGATGTAGCATATTACATTCCAGCAGTTAGGAAGGTGAAACTCTTGGTACCTCTTCAGTTTCTGCACATCATCACTGACTGAAAGAAACCATTACCTTCAATATAGTTACTAAAGAGAAGAGTTTATGTGATGGAAAGGGAGGCAGTTCTGGACAAATAGTAGACAGCCTGTCATTTTCCCCTCAGAACATTATTCTACATGCTACTTTCTCAAAGAGTTTGCCTGTAGTAGCTGTGAGACAGCTGCAGGAATCTTAGTAAAAAAAAAAAAATTAAAACAGTAACCAAAAGATTTGCTAGTTGTGCATATATTTCCCCTAAGCCACTATTGCAAGTAGCCAGAAACTGACTGGTGAAAAGTTTAACTTTATCATAAATGCAAACCTCCTCCCTGTTTTCCAGTATTTCAGTCACCGAAAAAAACCAAGACGCATCACTGATCCTGATATAGAAATTCAAACTGGAACTATTTACAGGGGCTTTAGTAACAGACGTCTTATACCAAACAGATCCAAGGTTCTTTGATATATACAGCATGCTCGACACCAGAGGTGACCTGGCAGCCACAGAAACACACCTGCACTCACCCTGCTGTAATGAGCACCCACTCTGCAACTAACAAGAGGCTCTGGAAACCCCTTCCCTACTTCAAGAGGCAGTTTGTTTATATTCCATCTTTTCCCAATGGGTATCAAAATAAGGTCTGCTAGGGACACCTGTGGCCAGGTGAATAGTCACCAACTTCCTCTGACGGTTTCTGTTCTCACAGCTCTACTTATTCTGCAAAGTGATCACCTATTTCTTCCCCTGAAATCAAACATTTGATATCAATGTCAGTCATTCTTCAACTCTTCACCCATTTATGCTGATTAAGCATTAATTTAAACAGCTAGTAAAGGTTTCTAAGACACGACAAATATCAGGTTTCTAAAACATGATGAATATCAGTATTACATAAATCTATTGCAACTCATGCAGATTTTCTGTTTGTAGAAGTTCCAATAAATCAGAAGAAAGCTACATAAGTTAGTCCAAAGGCAAATCATGCTAATAAGCTACATCTGGAGTTTCAGATTAAATACATCACTCGTTTGCTTAACAGACTTTTACTTTAAGTCGCCTGACTTTCTAAGGCTGTTATCAATCCAAATCCAAATCATACATATGCCTCCCTGAACGGGGCCTGCCTTTTTTTGTGGTACCTCTGTTTACACAGCTTATCCCTTATCACACTGACAACACTGGGAGCTGCAGCAGATGGTCCCCTCAGACACAACTCTAACAGGTTTTCTCCACTCCCCCATTCCACGGTTTTTTTGTGCAAACAACTGATAAGGAAGGCTGCTGCAATGATTTACTGATATCTGAAGTTGAAAATTGACAAATGGCAAACTGCTTTTGTTCCCCCCCACACTCCCGTGAACTGCTTAACCTCTTAACTACTAAGCAACATACACAAAGAGTATTAATAATTGTACAAACCATACACTCTTTTGGATTAGCATTTCAAACACAACCAGTATTGGTTAATTTAAAAATCATTACTACCTTTACAAGTTATGCCAGTTACAGCAACCAGACTCCTACTACTAAAGGAGAAAATAGGAGGCTGTCTCCTTTACTATTAAAAGTATTACCCCTACTGGTTTCGGAAATGCCTCTAAATTATATCCAGCCCATTTCCAACAGTCTACTGAAAACAGACACTCAGGCAGAAATCAGACTAGAGACTGGACATTTCATATGTAAATAAACATTTACATTCACATAACAACCCACAGCAACCTCAAGCTCAGTGACATAAAAATCCAAATGCTTTCAACATTGCTATTAAAAAGATGCTTAAAACTAAGCTCCATATAAATTCTATTAAGCAAGCCAGACTCTTACTACTGGAGACCATGATCTGCAAAAACACTAAACCGAAATGTTGCAAAAAAACCCTTAAAGGTTGGCAGAAACATCTCAGCTAACCATCTATGAAGAAGCATCTGCAAGTAGACAGTAATGAACCAGACAGACCCAGAGGGCTTTCTTAAATGTAGGTCATGCCTGTCAGACCACAGCAAAAGGCACAGTAACATCTACTGAAGAGAACCCTGAGTTACTAGTGTACACAAAAATTTACTCTGTAGTCACACACTAACAGTTACACATTTGTGATGGTCACTACCTGATGCTTAAGAGGGACAGGAAGGAAAAACTCCACAGAAGGTAACTGTATTGAGCTTAAGAGCCATAAAACATTCCTTGTAACACCTCACATGCTTCTTCTTCTGTGCAACACCTTTATGAAAATTTCTGTTTAAATCTGATGTCTGTTTCACATCATGGGTTGGGGGGTGCAGGGGACAAGTAGGCACAAAAAGTGATGTAAGAACAGTAATTTCTTCGGATTTATGCATATTAAGCTGAAGATCTGAATTACCAAATTACTTAGATGAGATATAGTTAAAGGCTTGAGTATTACTACTCCAGATATCTGAGGTGTTCTTTCCTTGATTCATGTTTTCAGTTTGTGATTCTGATTCTTTTTGTTAGACCAAAAATCCCATAGAAAAAAGGTGTCTAATAATTTCAGACGTGGATACAGATAAAGGAATATGAGACAGCATAATGGAAGTACTGACAACCTAATCACTGGCGCTTTTTTTATTTTACTTGCAGAAGTAACACAGAAAAAAAAAACTGTAAGAATTTAATGAAAACTCATGACAACCAAGAAGGTCAGGAGACCAAAAGTGCGGGTAGCTTTTTCACCTGACATCTACAAATCACATATATAACTAAGTATTTCAAAGCATAATCAAATGAAAAGGACATTACTCAAAAATACTTGATGGCAATCACACATATGCATCTCCTGCCGTAAAATTAGGGAGACAAAGCAGTATTTCTTTCTTCCTAGAGGTAAGATGAGAGAAAGTGAGGAATCTCTTTCTGCCCTGCAGATAGCTTATGAACAGATTGACAGTCCACCATGAAACAGAAAAGTAATGCTGTAAGATTCATCACAGCTTAATCTTTCTGGAAGGAAGGTATCAAGTGAACCCAAACATCGTGAACAGGACACAGTAAAGACTGGAACAGATTATTTAATAATAAATCTCCATACTCATGTAATTCTACAATTGGGCAGTAAAACTTGAATTCAAGCTAAGAAGTTACCTAGTGAAAAAAGGTTAAAAAGTACAAAGAATCTACTAGCTCATTCTTTTTTCAGCCAGCAGTCATCAATCATGAATTCAAAACAAGAAAAAAAATATTCTTCACGGGTCAGCAGTAAAAATTCCTCATTCAGAGCTCAGTTATTACAAGCTACATGTATGTGCATTTCTTCTGTGAATCTACAAATAAGACAACAATAAAAATCAGTATCAGGGTGACACCTCTTTCAGTTTCTAACATAACCCACATGCAGATGCAGTGACACCAACATAAACACTTTTATACTCATTCACGATTCTATATGGATTTGGTGTTCAGTAGGACTGGGGAGGTGTCTTCGATCTTTACAAGTTTATGTCCTCAATAAGTTTCAGATTTGAAAGCACCATACACTTACTTGAACTACTTTGGGCTGAACACAGCTCTAGAGGTAACAGCTTTTAGCCCAAGTTTATTATAGTCTCAACACAAAACACAAGATAGATGATGTACCAATAGGCTTTACAGCCTTATTATCAGTGAAAATGACCTCCATCAGTCATCAGGGTTATTTACTAATTTGTAACAAACAAAAAGGAAAGACTCATTGGAAAGATTTTCGCTTGTCATGTTATTGCAAAGAATAATTGACACATCAGTATTCCTATCAGCTTTTTGCCAATAATTGTCTTTCCTGCAGACACATGTATGAACCTCAGTATTACAACTCTTTAAAGGTCTTTGTCAGGACTGAGTAGTTCAGTGCTTGAACTTTACTTGATTTACACACAAACAAAAATTAGTATAACAAATGTTTGTGCTGTTAGAGATGCAGATGTCTGCAGGACTGTGGTCTATTTCAAACAGAGAAGTTAAAATCATTGGGCTGTAGTGTGAGCAGGGTTGAATGGCAGTATTTACACTAATAATCTTCTTCTGGGAGCTGTAAAAATACACAAATTACAGGAGAGGGTACTGTGTTAAGAATCAAATCTCTGAAAGGTCACAATGCTGTTCATCGGAAAGCATTTCTTCTGAGATAAGATGGCAGTTTTCTGACTGACCACAAAAATCTATAGTGATTTAGACTTTCCTATACAAAATAATAATATCTAAAACTAACTGCATGTATATACTCAACTGAAAATACAGTTTAAATAAATTGCTCAAGATACATAAAAAAGTGCTCACTGAACCATGAAGAATCTGAACTCTAACTGAAATGTTTTAAAGCTTTTCAATAAATACTGTTCATGAATAGAAGGAAAACAATTTAACAGAATTAACTTTACTAATACCACACATTTTACATGTACATACTGTAAACCAAGAATAAAAAGAAAGCACTATGCATTTTTATTTAAACTAGCCTGAAGATAATTATGAACGCACACTCTGGCTGAACTGCAAGTATTCAGATTTTAAACATTAATTTACTTTGACTATGTGCATGTCAAAATGAAAGATTGCTGTCTGGATCCAGACATGCAGTATTAATAGTGAACACATGCATTCATTTCAGGTCAGCAGACATTCCAACTCTACTTCAGCAGGTGGTAGGAATAGCATGCTAATTAAAATCTGCATTAAAAATTTCACAAGGAGCTATCTATCCTGAATAGCTCCCATGAAGAAACATGGCTGCAACCTAAGTACTTGGTCCACTTTTGCTCAAGTCTGAACAGAACTGAACTGCCCTTCATGTAAACCATCAATTACATCCCTTTCTGAACACATACTTTTTCCCTAAACCAACAGATTTTTCAAGGCAGCCTAAAGATTTCATGACAGTGTTACTTATTAAGGAAGGTATCAAACCTACCTCTTCAAATTAGTCTCACATTTAAATATCAAAGAAAACAAAAAAAAAGTTAAGCTAAGCTCATTCCCTACTAGATCTTGTCTCTGGTCACTTAAGACACTGAGTGTCCTTCTTAAGTCATACATTTGAGAACAGCATAAACAAAGCAAAGCTAGCCTCAAGCCCAGACTACCAGTTAAGATACAGAATTAGCCACTTTTACAGTAAACATGAACCTGTGTGTGGTTTCATGGTTCTAAATTTTATATTATACTTTTGGGGATGGGTTGGTTTGGGGTTTCTGTAGTCAATACATACTACCCTGAAGCCTAAAAATGAACTGACATTTTACAATCCAAAAAGTACTTTAGTTACGGTATTTTTTACAAAATCTACAGCACTAGCTGACTATAACACCATATAACATGCACACTCCATCTACTAGCCTCATTCCTAGTACCTTGGCCCTACAGCTGAATGAGACTATGATGGGACCAACAGGTTGACTGCAAGTAAAAGCTTAACTTTATGGCAACCACAGAAAATTAACTAGGTAGGAAATTAGTTAAGAACCCTGAAATGGAACATTTAAAATACATTTTTTGACAGTGACTTTTGTTCCTCAAATGCAATTGATAATCAAATTTAATACATTCCAAATAAACAGTGATTATCAGGCTTTTAACTCAAAAGACAATGATAAATAGATCATTTTCTTCAGATTTGAAAGACTGGGGATAAAGAGAACTAGTTCATTATTGATTGCAAGAACAGAATTTTTAATTATTCTCATAGAAGCACTAAACTTTTCCACAGGCAGCATCAAGATAACACCTATCTCTTCTCTCTTGAAAACCACCATAGCAGCCACCCATAGTACTCTTGTCCCCTCATAAGCCTGACCATGTGACTTTTCATTGTAATTTGTTAACACACTTCACACACCTCTACACACAAAACCCCTGAAGAACCATTAAGTTGACCAAACATGGAAGGGATTTCTGCCATTTGAAGGAAGGTAAAATTAAGGAGTCTTGCTACTTTAGTGACTAGGGTGGAAAGAAACAAGGGTGTTCCTACCAATCCTACCAATGACTATGCCTCTCTCCAACTTAGGAGCAGAATTCCCTGCAAAATCAAAGCAGAAAACACCTACACCGGTGAATTCCTTACCTACAGGGAGTGCTTCACAAAATCCAGTGCCTTTTCACTTACATAACAGACTTAAGAACCTAAACTGTTTAGATAAAGATGTATGCTAAAAACGCTTTTTGAACACACATTTTTGACAAATATTTCAGCAACCCTAGGTAGTCCTTTGCTTATAACTTTGGTGTAGCAGCTAGAACTCATCTTTAAATAAGGACAGAAAGTCCTATTTTAACAGTTGTTTGCTTGTTGGTTTGGGTTGGGGCTTTTTTATTTTTCTGTTCGGCTGATTTTTGTTGGGTTTTTTTGTGTCTTGTTTCCCCCACACCCCCAAGTAAGTCTATTGTTTATTCCAGAATGACATTTTAAAGGACACTCTTCTGCTTTCAAGGGTAACTACAAAAACATTTGTGAAACAATGTTAGAGAAAGTGATGCCAAAAAACCAGTAGATTTTGCAAAGGTTTTAAAACAAAAAATAAAATCCTATGATGTAGCATACAGAAAGACACATGAATGTATGAAGTTCCATTTAAAATACATCCTAAATCCACCTCATTCATCAGGCTTTAAATCTTTCATTTTAGGAATCAGTTTATTGAGAATATGTCTTGCAACATAGAAAGCACATATGTTTTCAATAATGAAATGTGTCTAGAGTAATTGGGTACAAGTTGGTATCAAATACCACACAGTTTGTTTCTAAAGTCACACGCTCCTCGGCGCTAGAAGACATTAACTAGTTCCATACTTTGTATACATTGGAATGTATCCTTGACATCGCTCCTGGTACCTGAAATAAGTGGTAATGGAAGTAGAAAGGCTTTTACAAAAGGCTAGACTGTATTAATGAAGAGGAAGAAATATATCTCTGAAAGCTTAGAACATAGTTTTACAAGGATGTGCTGATGATCAGTAACATTTCTCAAGTGGCTTGTTTTCACAAAGCCAACCCTAATTCACATGAGTTTCCAGCTTTTTCCTACTGAAGCTTAGGAAAATGTTCCCGTTTGCACTAATTTTTCTTCTGAGTGTCCATTAACTGTTAAGTATTAGAAATGCAGATCCCTTATATTGCAAATACCTTCTTGAATCACAATTGAGAACAGGTCTCAAGAAAAAAACACATAGTAATAATGATGCTTTGACAGGTTTTTCTCCCAAAGCAGTAAGAACCTATAAATGAATTCACACAAAAACATTATTTTCATTATTAAAACCATTTTCTTACAGAAATTAATTAAGCAAGACACAGGAGGAAGGATCTCAGTTTGAACCAACTACGTTAATAATTCATCCTAGAAACTGCATTACTGCTTCAATCCAAAGGCTGTGAAAATCTGCAAAATAAGAAGAGGTATATTAAACTAATTCTTTCACATTTTAAACTGAAACTTAACTTCAGAATCACTGTATCATGATCAGGGATCAACAGCTACAGGTATATATACACTACAGTTATGTACTTTTTCTAAACTGATGAAACTTTCATCTGAGAAAATAGGTTGTCTCAGCTTTTCTGTTTTTCACAAATACAAACATCTTACTTCTACCATTCAGCCTCACAGAAACTAATTTAGATCACTGTGATTTCACTGTTTTTTAAAGTTATATATAGGAAACCATTTTCTGTTTCTTTCTAGTACACAGTTGTTGTGAGAACACTTCCTCAGTACAAATGAGGTTTCTCCAAAAATTCGGTGAAAAAGATTGATTTTAATAAAGTGTTGCAGCTAAAGAACACAAAAGTAACTGCTCAATAATTCCCCAGAATCTTCCTATAAGCGCATGCGCCAATATCTGGTAATATTTTCAATTTGTTTTTAAAGAATCAAGTTCTATGCCAAAACTTCCATTTTCTCTTAAGTGTGTGCTAGGGTAGCACACAATCACAAGTGATTTCAATTAGTGCCAGGAAGGTAAGTCAAACTAGAAATGTTGTGTGCACACAATGCAAATAATTACTCATATGCTAGGACAGGGGCATCCTGAAGACAGTGACCAGCAAGATCTCAGGCAGTAAATGAAGAATACACCCTAGCAAAATAAATCCATATGATCATTACAGTAAAAAGCAACTACAGCATTCAGCAACTACATCTATTCCCCCTTCCCAAAAACACAAATAAAATACACTTAACTACACAAAACAAAATTTATACATGCACACAGAGCACATGCAGTCTCGTAACATAAATGTCATTTTAGCACTTCACAGACCCTTTAGAGTTTGTTCTTTCTTTGGGTTTTTTTTAATGATGTGCAGCACAAGACGCAGCTGAAGCAAACTTTCTTCTTTTGTTGGAAGAATCCACACCTTTAAGAGTTGCAAACTTTCCTTACATACGTACCTGAGAACCATGAAAATCTGCCCTGTCAAAGTTTCTAAAATGTTTTTAATCATAACAGTAAAGTAACTGCTTACTATATTGTACTTCCCGCACAGTGAAAGCCACTTGCTAACACTGATCATCATGAAAAGCCCTACGCCATCCTGATTGGATACAGCAAACCCCAGCTGCATCACATTGCTTCTTGCTACCACACCCGTAAGCTTTATTTGGATACAATGTTTTCCATGAATGAACAACTACTGAGCTTACAATAATATGGCACAGTCACGCTGAAGCCAAAAATCCAATTTCATGGGGGGGGGGGGGGGGAGGGGGGGGGGCAGGCGAGGAGGAAAGGAAGTTACAATTCGAAGCTTTCCTCGCTAAGATAGTGGAAATAAAGAGTTCATGTAACTAGCATGAACATATATGGATGATGATCAATTAAGAAAAATCATACAAATACCCCTGATCTCCAAAGACTTTTACACTAATCACTGCTTCATTTCCCTTATGACCATATTTGAACTGACAACGGATCTCATTTTTTCTGAATAATCTTTTAGGATATTTACACAGGCCTAATGCATGGAGTGCTTCTGCATTATTAATAATTGTGTGGGAAATGAAGGAAAATTTTACCTCAATTGCTGGGGCTGCCTCTGAACTTTTAAGCTCTTTCAAACAACGCAAAATAAGTCCCTGAGCCAAGAGGTCATTTGTAGCGGGATCAATTAAGTGACTAAATTGAAAATAAAATTCAATAAAATGCCATTTTTAACCTAAATGTTAATTTAAACCGTTATCAAAAATAGGTTTCAATGATATTTTTGGTGAAAGCACAGCTACACAGTGCCATCTAGCAGTGACTCACGATACAGTGGTTACTATGATAACGAGTTTTGACACATCAAATAGTTTGGAAAGTCTTTACCCATGTAAGTAAATTCAAAGAAACCAGTGAAGTAACCCCATGCAACTGCTACAAGCAAACGTGAAGTTGAAATATTACACATGGACTCTATATCACCTGCTACAATTCTCTTCCCAGTGATCTAAACTCTGGCGTCAAAAGAAGTGGAGAAGGTATTTAACACATTTCTTTGGTAGCTTATTAATTCTGAAAAAAAGCTTTCTAAAATGTGCTGGAAAAGGTAAGGAAGCATTAGCAGAACTCTTACCCCAGTGGAGCCCTGTATAGCTCTTATTGCAAATCTGGTATCAACATTCAACTTTCATTTAACATCTCTCTGAATTCTTTCTTAACTAAATTTAAGTGGCCAAAATTTCTCTGCTTGTCATGACTAACACTGTTGAAATATCTGAAGTTACATACAACAATAAATTTTAGTTTTCTAACATACTGGGGGAAGGCAAAAAAATAAAGGGATACTTTAAGGCCCAAAAGACTGGCATCAAGATGGATTCTTTACCAGATCAAGTTGCACAAAATAGCTGCAGAAATCAATCACTGCACAAACCCCTAAAATAAAACGTTTCAAGTCTAAAGCTCTAGTTTCACCAAGCACATACTTTTAACTCGGCATAAGTAAGCCCTAGTGCTAAATGAAAGTCAAGCCATCTCTTGTGCACTCAGTTCTGTTAATGTTCTGACCTCTTCCTTTTGCAATGTGTTAATACATATGCACAGACACTTTTGTCCAACTTTGCAGTAAGTTAAACCAAGGAACTAATCTGGTTTTGGACTAAAATGGCCAAGAAAATTAACCAGAAGGTGCCAGAGGATTTTTGAAATTACAGTGGAAACAAAATAAAGGAAACTAACAGAAATGTGATCACAAACTTCAGCTTCGCAATTCCGTTTAGATTATTTAAAAAAGCTAGCACACCACCACTATGAACAGCAGCCTCCTAAAATGAACCACAAAAGCAAATCCTTAAAATCCTTCGATCCAGATTTCAGCTGCCCTAAGACCTAAATTTGAAGTATCATAAACCACAGTTTGAATCAGGCATCCAAAAAAATCAACCTATTTATCAGATTTGAACACACTAGATAAACAGATTGATGCACTAAATGATTGCTGCAAATAAACTGGATAACATCTAGAGGAAAGAAACAAGACAGGTCAGAGATCTAGAGAACGTAACCCATGAGAGAAGCTTTTAGGAATTAGGTCTATTTAGCCTACATACAACATGACTATAGAGAGAAGTGATTGCAGCATTCAAATATGTGAAAGGTTGCTATAAAAATGAAAATAATCAGATGTTCTCCATGCCCACTAAAGAAAACACAGGCAGCTATAAGCTTGAACTGTGCTAAAAGATTTAGGTTACACATTTGGAAACACTCTGCAATCAGAAAGGCAGTTAATCACCCAAAAGGGGTTGTGAGTTTTCCATGATTAGAGGTTTTCAACAACCAGCTAACGCAAATGTCAGTGAGCAGCCCAGCCTTGGGAAGGAAAGCTCAACCATGCAGGTGCTTTTTGGCCTATGATCTATGATAGGCTGCAGAAGTCTAAGAGGAGGCTCTGCCAGTCATGAACACAAAGTTACAACCTACGCCCTGCAGGTGGTCAGGCAAAATAGTCTTCAAATTCCTCTCCAAGTCCTCCTGTGCATCAGTTTACACCCCAGAAATAAAACTCTTCTCCTTGTACCCGGTGTCTGGACTGCCAGGTGAGCAGCACCACACTCAGGTGCTGTTAAACTAGGAGAATTAGTCTCCTTCACTTACACATACTTCTGCCTCAGTAAAACCAGGAACCACTAAGAGCACTGAACAGCTACAGCTGTAAACAAACCATAAGTCACCTAAGAAAGAAGATGCTGTTTTTTCCTGCTATGCTGGGTTTGTATTGGGGTTTGTTTGTTTAAAAACAACCACTTCGACAGCGAGATTCTTCTCCTATACAAAGTTTTAGTTACTGTTTTACCTCTTCTACCGTAACGCTGCAAAGACTACCCGGAACTGTTGAGAACACATCTAAGTGGCTGTATCAGACTTAAACTTATTTATTTTCCAGGTAGTAGACTTCTAAAGCATATTGAGTTCATATGCTCCTTCTATCACTACCAGTCATAAGACTCAAATTTCTAATTAAATAAATACCAAATGCTCAAATTCACCATCAGCTAATGGTCTACATCTTTACATTCACAAAGGAAGACTAACATTAACCAATGGTAAGTGAACTTTTAGAAGCATGATGAAGACAAACAGAAAATTGCCAACCCATAAACAAACAAGCAAATTTCAAAAGTCAACTATCACTTAGGGAATCAATTACAAACAAACACACTTTTACCCATAAAGTGCAGCCAACAAAAGCTGAAGGTCCAAAATGCCTAATAAAATCAGCAGCCAAGTGATCTGCCTTCTATTAACTTGCAAGCCAAAAAACTCACTTCTCTATACACCAGTGTCTTGTACCAATCAACAGCAATTCAGTTTTGGCGTGATTATCTCAAAGCCTATTTATAGTTATCCAAGATAAAGTTTCTGCACAGTTTCTTTCTGTAAGCAAATTCAAAAGCCAGGAATTTGACACACAAGACAAAAGCTGATGTCTTCTGCCTAAATAGATGAAGCCTATTCCCCTCCCCTGACACTTAATGTGCCAACTTCAACTGGTAGCACACAAATGAAGCATATGGAAGCGCACACAAGATTCAGATTATGTTATGTATGCATTTCTGCAGACATACTCTACCCAACTAAGCAAGACTAGTGTAAAGACTGCACCATCTAAGTTAGCTTAAGGTTCCCACGAGTGCAAGGCTGCTTAGTCACGGTATCTATCCCACTTTTCACATAAGTTTGAAAAGAACACACACAAGAAAAAAAAATTTAAAAAAAAAATCAGAAACTAGCTAGGATGAGGTTGAAGTCTCCTAAGAACTGCAGAAATAGTTTATGACATTAGTTAGCAGTTTTATGATGCAATAAAGCTGTTTGTATCTCTTAGATGCAGAGCTGCTTACTACCTCTCATAGGGTGAAATCTGTCTATAATGTTAATAAAAGCAAAGAATTACTCAGTTTCAGTGAAGCATTAAGAGCATTTGCAAAACTTGCTTAAATTCAAAATAGGCTTTTGAGTGTAGCAATGTCACAGAGAGGAGTAGAAGGACTGAAGATACAATGGTTATTCCAAATTTACTACCAGGAGGATACAACCAGCATGGGAGTCTGTTCCATCCTTGCTGCAGACAGTGGCACAATGCCATTCACTAACACAGATCTTCCCTGAAAACATAGATGCTTCCCAGTGTACACGTACAAGGGACAGACTGCCCTTCAACAGCCTGCTTGTCTCCTCTACTTTGAATATCATTCACAACAGAAGATTTTTAATAACTAAATAGAACACACTCAAACTGAAAAAGTAAAATTTATACAACCCAGAAGCTCAAGGAAACAATATATGCTCACCAATGGCAAACACAAAAGCACTTGTGCCAACCCTAAGTTAATAACAGAAAACTAACAAGCAGAGTTTATAGCTAAGCCTTACCCACATTCAATTTAGGACGGCACTTTTCCCCTAAAAACATATAAAACCAGATCCTGAATTTGCCTGAATTTCATTTTGGGAACTAGTATGCAGTACAGTAGCAGCAATAGTTAGCATCTACTTGCCTTATAAAACTAACAATTAACTACTGATGCCCAACCTGAATACTACCTGCTTTGACACTATTAGCTGAATTCATCGTTTTACTTATGCTGTAGTCACACACATTTACACAGACAGAATTTTCCAACAGTCCTTAAAATTTTCAGTGCCTTGGTATAATACACACTGTAAGACAGTGTACAGGATTACTGAAATAAAACAAAATTTAAAACCATTCCTTAATGAAAATAGGCAGGTGGTCATTTTGATTATAAGCAAAAACCTCAATTAATGCTTCAAAGAGAAGTCCATATATAAAGCCAACCTCCACAGATCAAACATGAAGAAGAAAGGGGCTTCCAAATGGAACAGTTCTTCAAACAGGTGAATTTAACAATCATACTTCATGAATCTCAAGCCCGTTACACAGACTGTTTGGAAGGGCAGCTAATAATTTATGTTTTGTGTTGCACTCAAGGTAAAAAGCAGTAACTGAGACAGAAGTATGAAAAGCAGACCTTCCGGGCACTCAGCAACAAAGCTACCAACTAAGTGGACGTAAGACCAGAATAGCAGCAAATAATTTAAGTTAAAGCCGATTTAACTGAATGCACACGGGCGCACTACAAATTTGCACGCTAAGCCAGGAAGCGAGCAGCACGGCTCAGCAGTAAGGGAAGAGTTAAGAGTCCGCCCGGCCCCGCTACTTAGCCAATGCTGCCACCTGCTGGCGGCTGCCGGTACACCCTGCCTCGCCCCAAGGGCTTCGCACCGCCTTGGCCTTTGAGCACAAGAGGCAAAAGGCACCAATGAAAATCAGAGACTAAGCAGCAGACACACTCCAGAGATGGCACGGGACCCTGGGATCGAAAAAAACCTACATGCACTGTTACTTGTTGCTCGGTGACAGGACCTGTGCTACACCCGGAAGCCACAGAAACACTGACCAGACTTACATGAACATAAATCAGGTTGGCCATGAAAAAAGAAATATAAATTACTAATTAGCCAGCTCTGTTAGGCCAGGGAGGAGAGAAAAATACTTTATTTGCTGCAATCAGAAAGGAAAAGCACCAAAACCAATTTGTGTCTCCTGTCTGTTTAGTGACTTTCTACTGTCTCCAGTCAGCCCCCGTAATCACAAGGCAAACTTCTCTTCACGTACCCTCGGGCCGGACAGAAAGAGAACAGTATAGGTTAAAGTTGTGTATTTGGAGACACAGTACAGTTCAAGAACACTACATTCAAAATTCTTATCAGTAACATGCCAGAAACTAACACACTTAGGCCTGACTAAAATCACCTCAACTCCCTGGAATAACATAAAACAACAGCAACTCACATGTGCACAGGCACTCATACTGCAACTGCCAAAAAAGCATTCCCAAAATACATTAAAAGCATCTCAGTGGAAAGTTGTGCAGCAAAGGCTGACTATAGCATGTTCATAGAACTTCACCCCAAACAGCAATTTCCAAAAAACAAAGAGCTGGCAGCTTAGCTTTGGCTTTCCTCACAAATTAAACTGTAGCCAAATTCTAGCAAGTGCCTACAGTAAAGATTAACCTTCCTCCACTACTCCCCAGTCACTGAGGGTAACAAACAAGTTTTTCACAAGCCCCTACAACTGCTCCTGATCAAAATGTGATCTTGTTTCTACCTTTGAACGCAAGTAGATCTGGTCTGTTCCCCCACTAGCTTTTATTAATATTCATAGAATCATATAATAGTTAGGGTTGGAAAGGACCTTAAGAACATCTACTTCCAAACCCCCTGCCAGGGGCAGGTACAGCTCCACTAAACCATGCCACCCAAGGCTATGTCCAACCCAGCCTTGAACACCGCCAGTGATGGAGCATTCACAACTTCCCAGGGCAACCCATTCCAGGGCCTCACCACCCTTACAGTAAAGAATTTCTTCCTCAGATCCAATCTAAACTTCCCGTTTAAGTATTAACCCATTACCACTTGTCTAATCACTACAGTTCCTAACAAAGACTCCCTCCCCAGCATCCCAATATGCCCCCTTCAGATACTGGAAGGCTGCTATGAGGTCTTCACACGGCCTTCTCTTCTCCAGGCTGAACAGCCCCAACTCTATCATCCTATCTTCATAGGGGAGGTGCTTCAGTTCCCTGACCATCCTCATGGCCCTCTTCTGGACTTGTTCCAACAGTTCCATGTCCTTTTTATGTTGAGGACACCAGAACTGCACACAATATACTCAGCAAAATAGAGGGGCAGGATCACCTCCTTTGACCTGCTGATCATGCTCCTGATGCAGCCCAAGATATGGTTGGCTTTCTGGGCTACAAGAGCACACTGCCGGCTCAACCAACACCCCCAAGTCCTTCTCCTCAGGGCTGCTCTCAATCTCTTCTCTGCCCAACCTATAGCTGTGCCTGGGATTGTTCTGGCCCAGCTATAGGACCTTGCACTTGACATGGTTAAACTTGATAAAGTTGGCATCAGCCCACCTCACAAGCGTGTCAAGGTCCCTCTGGATGGCATCCCTTCCCTCCAGCATATCAACCAAACCACAGAGCTTGGTGTCATCAGCAAACTTACTGAGGGCACTCTCAATCCCACTGTCCATGTCACTGACAAAGATACTGAACAAGACCGGTCCCAACATCAATCCCTGAAGGACACCACTCGTTACTGGTCTCCAGCTGGACATGGAGCTATTGAGCACAGCTCTTTGTGTGTGACCATTCAAGCAGTTCTTTATCTAACTAGTGGTCCACCTATCAAATTCATGTCTCTCCAACTTAGAGACAAGGATGTCATGTGAGACAGTGTTGAACACTTCGCACAACTCCAGGTAGATGACATCAACTGCTCTACCCCTGACCATCACTTCTGCAGCCCCATCATTGAAGGCCACCAAATTGGTCAGGCAGGATTTCCCTTTAGTGAAGCCATGCTGGCTGTCACCAACCACCTTGTTTTTCATGTGCCTCAGCATGCCTTGTGCATCTGCATTGAGCTCACTTCATCACTGCTATTTATGCTTCATTTACTGACTGCTCAACCACCTACTACAGGGACACATTCCAGATAGAAGGATGCATGCTAACAGAAGTTGAAATTTGCCATTCATGGTTCAATCCTTTTCAAATTCATTCTTCTGTACTACCTGAAGTTCAGCATTTCCAGAACTAAACCTTATTACACAACCACAAGAGCATGCAACCAATTGATCTGTTACTAGAATCAACCCTAAGAATTTACACCTGCTTAAGTTTACCTATGTATGCTCTGTACAAGTGTCTCTGAAGTTATAGTGCATGCAGGATTTACTTAGGCTCTCTGACCACCTCCCAACTTTAATTCACCAGTCCTGTGACTGTGGAAGAAAAGCACTAAAAAGGGGGAAAAAAAAAAAAAAAAAAACAAAAAAACACAATTCCGAGATGGGCTGTAAAATAGATTAGTGGTATAAAGAAAACAGTACACACTTGTCAAATCAAGCTCTAATGGCAGTGACACAGGAAATCTCTGAGGGAAAAAACACACATGCTAGTTCTTTCTAGTCCTCCCATAAACAGAGAAAACGTTTCCCAGTTTGAGGATTCGAAGAGATCTGTCCCGTAACACAGAAAACATCCTCAAAGCTAGTAACCCAATTAACAGAAAGTTGCCTCACAGGAATAAGAAGTTGATGCTGACAAAACCAAGGTAGAGGTCATATATCTTGAACTGTGCTACAAGTCAGATGTGATAAGTAACAGAACTCCAGACACACAAGGGCTAGGAAGTTTTATGGGGAACAGAGAAGCAGTAATACACAGCTGCCAAACCCAAAATTATACATTAGTTTACAGAGACCTGAGTAACATGCACTGCAGATCAGTCACAGCATGATGCATTAACTACACTGCAGCACATCACCCCAAGAATACCCAGACCTACCTTGCCAATCACTGCCTTATAGGACACTTCAGGCTGCACTGGGAATACCTGTACTCCTTCCAAAGAACCATGAATTCTTAATACCCTGCATTAATGCAATTCCATACTCCATCCCAGGAATAACACCTTCTGTCTCATTTCACAATCTTTCCTCATCCTCTTAACCTTCTCACCATAAAAGTTTCAGATTCTCAACAGATGACAAGAGCTCTTACATCTCCTTCTAAAATGGCTCTTGGTAAATCCAACTGTGGCAATTATTCCAGCAGCAGTAGAAGAGAAAGACTGAGACTAAACATAACAAGACCCATCACACATACATCCCAAAGGTTCACACACTAACTCTGCATGACAGAGCAGGGTTTAAAGGCCCAAGCACCAAGAACCAAAGCACAAGGCAAATGTTTAACAAGCAGCAACTTAAACCTTCTGAAAGCAGGAGACCATACAGCTGGAACTGTTAAGACAATTATCTTGTTTTATAAGCAGTTTAGAAAAGTTACTTTACTGCCTCAGTATCAACAACTCCTATTCTCCAGATTATCAGACAGTTTGAATCTGAAAAAAGAATTCCATTGCAGAAGCAGTCATGCACGTAAGGTTATCAAGCAGTGCAAAAGTCATACAGGATTGTGATTCTACAAGTTACAGACAATGAGAGAATTCTTCAGCAAGGGTACAGAACACCACAGGATTTACACCTTAGTCACTTGCTCAGCTGCTTCAAAGACTGAGTTTCAGCACTACACTGGTTTTGGAGAAAATAGAAATGCCCCACATCACCAGAAAAGTCCTTCGGGTTACTATACGTATTTAAACCACTCCCCATACACTCCCCCACTTCCCCCCATAAAAAAAAAAAAAAAAGGTTGTAAAGTATATTTCCCCCCCCCCCCTAAATCATCACTGCAGTCACAACATTTGAAAAGTACAAATCTAAAAGGTGAAAGTAAACTTGAATTCTCTGATAAGGCTAAATATCAAGCACTTACAGAGCAGCTAAAGATTTGTCTTTCAGCTTTAAAAGAGAATACTAAAAATACCTCATAATGAGGATGGCTCATAGCACCCCACAATTACACAGTAATCACTACCTTTTACATGATATTGATGAAGAAACAGAGAAGCATTATCAGCAGGGGAGAGAGAGGAAAAGGGAAAGACCAATTGCTGATGCTGTGCAACTAAAAGCATACACAGGAAAACAGCAGACACCTAGTCAAAATACTTCATCAACCACCACACAGGTGGCAGAGAGCTTATTTTAAGTTAACAAATGCGCAGAACACAGTAATCTGTTCAAGACACCTCCACTTTAGGACAACAAAATAAACCAAAATCTAAAATAATCAAAATTTTATTGTGCAGTAGAAAAATACTTTTTAAATGACACTTAAAACACCAGATTCTGAATTGCAATTCACAACCAAGAGTCAACACCTGAACAGTCCTAGTCATTTCCTTTATTTTTCACCTGGATTAATTAAGTGGATGCTGCAGTATGTTTTGCTTTATCTATATGGGGATGGCCAAAGTCTAGGAAAGCATTGTTTATGGAACATAATGCATATTATGCAATGCCTTTGAATGCTAAAGTCTGTGTGAGTTTGTAGCACCTCATCTGCTTTTTCAGCTGCAGATTAAGCATGTTTCCTTTTACATCTGTCTTCTTTTCAACGTCACCTCTTAAGCAGATCAGAGCATTTTTTTCTTGTCTTCTTCTTTCTTCTACTCAAATTTGCTGTTTGAGCAGAGGGACAGTCTTAAGGGTACCTCAGTTATATCCACTGGTAAACAAAACTGACAAGAGTTTAGAAAATTAACAAGCAGAAGAGGCAATGAAAAATCCAGATAATTTCTTTAACAGTATTTCAAAATATTGATATATGCTTTAGAAAAATACATAAATTCTCTGCACAGTGAACTTCAGAGTTGCAAGATATATAACAGGGACTATAAATAGTAAGCTTCGATAGCAATTAGCAAAACTCACTGATCAAAGTCCGCCAACAAACACCATAATCACAGTAACACAGTAAGCTCTCTGACAAGCACAGGAAGTAACCCATGAAAACTACAGCATCTTTCCATCCAACAGTCTTACAGAAAAACTGCATGAGACAGTAAAAAAAATGCCTGAACAAAAACTAGTCTAAAATTGCACAAGTAAAATTAAGGACGTACAATATAAGAGTTTCCATGTGCTAAATCAAAGCCAAGGCCACTGAATTAGCAACAGAACAACTCCACCCCTTTCTGCTTCTGAATCCCACGCTACAGCAGAAAAAAAATCCATGCTAGCATTTATTTCCAAAGGGGAAAAAAGAAAAAAAAAAAAAAGCTTACTGCAGATAATTTTTTACTGGATTAGCTTTACTGAATGTTTAATAACAGTTTTTGCTTCCTGTTCATAAAAGGAAAAGTTATTGTTTATTCTTCTGGTATTTCTAAATAACTGCTAGTGTCTTCTCCCCCCAACCCCACTCCACCAGCATGTTTTACAATGACTGAGGCTTTGGACCCAAAAAGCCTCAATCCAAAAACAATTATCACAATAAACATACCTAACTGCTTGATCTGTCAAAAGGGATTCCAGAAGGCTGGAGAAAAAAAAAAAAAATATTCATTTCACAGAAACACAAACCTACAAATGCCAAGAAATGCTAACATGACTACCCACTTGAGGAATCAAATAATTCGCTGTCTGACTATATATGTTTGGTTCCATTTTTCAGAGAGAAAATACTGTTAAGTGGCACACATACTGAATTCCCTTCCCAAACATCTGGCTCACAGTATTTGAGAGCTCCCAGCTCACCAACTTCCTCTCTTTCACAGAAGGCATTACTTGTCTGTACCATGAGTTTCTTCTTCCAGGGTGTATCTCAAAGGGAGCACTCTAGTAGGTCTGCAGGCATATCTAATACAGGGAGTCATGCTGCCAAGAAACCAAAACCAGTTTTAGAACCAGTAAAGCCTCCATCAGCTACACTGTTTTCAGCACATGAACAAGTAGCACAGTACAGCCACACACTGATAGCAGCCGGTCCACACATTTCTGTGCAGCTCAGACTAACAAAGGAGCTTTGTTTTCCCACAGGATGGTATGCAAGATTTGTTCAGAACACTACTTTTACAGTGTGAAGGTAGGCAGACACAATAATAAGTTCAGCTCTTCAGATGGCTTCCCTTTGCCATTTTTTAACCTGATGCAGCTCCTGATTTTTAATCACCATTGCTGTTATTGCAGTATCTGTATATTGCCAGTTCACACTGCGCTCTTGCTCCAAATAGAAGTAGTTTTTGTGGTGAAAAACTGTAGCACCTCAGTTTTCACCTCTGGATACAGCCACTCCTGAAAGTGACAAAGGGTGTTTGTAGAGAAAGAACATTTTTGAAAAAGATGAAAGGCAAAATGGACACACATGCCTCTCCTGACCAGAGTTCAAATCAAGAACAGCAGAGAATCCACACAATAAGAATGATACAAGAATCAGGTTTTTACAGGTCATGAAGATTTATTTTTATAATTAGAAGGTATTCATTGTATCAGTGTTAGTTTCAGCTAAATGAACTTACAGGGCAGGTTGTATATTACAACTTCTAGCTAGCAATGAAAGCCTGTCTGATACTGCCTCCTTTGATTATTTTTGTTTCAATCTTACAATTACATAAAAGTGACTAGAAATAGTACTTGACTATTTCCCTTATAATGGACTGGTAAGTGCAAGTAAAGCTCACATTTTATTTCTTAGAACTTTACTCCAGCATCCCTTCAGTAAGCATTGACTCAAAAGCTTAGGAAGCAGGCTAATCAACACTTGCAAGTAATAGCTGTTTGGGACCCTGTGATAACAGACAATCTTTACCTTGGTGAATATTTCTAACCTTTCCTCAAGTTTGTAACAGTCACAAACTAACAAACCGTAGCAACTGAGAAGCACTGAATTAGAAAAAAGCTCTTGCGAAGCATTCTATTATATTTTAAATAGTGTAAACAATACTAAGCTTTATTTCAACAAATGCCGGAAATTTTGATTATGTTAAGCAATATGTTAAGCAATACTATTTCACTGTATGAGACAAAAAGATTAAATCTTTTCTTAAGATTCTATCTGAACTTCCCAAATGACTTACTTAAAAAAAAAAAAAAAATGCTTTCTTAAAAAGGGATTGATGACAGATATTCAAGAAATGTTGGGAACCTTTCTATATCAGCATTTTCTTTATAGGAATATGGACAGCATGAGCAGCAAGAGATACACCAGCTGCTAAAAAATCTTAACTGTCACTTTGTCAAAAAGAAGACTGCTGTCTTTTGCTGTCACTGCATACCTTTGAGAAGCAGTTGACTCCATTTCCTCTGTACCCTCCTACTGGGTATTGCTATCTGAAAGTTGGATCTTCCATGTGTCTTCTTTTCTTAAGGCTAAAGAAACTCAGTCTTCCCTGACTCTTCTACATTATGTGATTCCCAAAGCATCTTGGTGGCCCTGCACTGGACTCACTCCACTAAACTAACTTCTCTCTTTTCTTAGGGAGAGCAAAACTATCACTGGACACAGCATTCCCAAAGTCACCTCACAAGTACCACATAAGCTTGCTGAAGGATCACCTTCCCAGATCTGCTGGCGACACTTTGGCTAACACTGCCCAGGATGCAGTTTGCCTTTTCTGCTACAAGTGTACATTGCTGACTCATGTTCAATTCTTGTCAACCTCAATCCTAAAAAACATTTTTCCCCCAAAGATGCTTTCTAGGCAGCCTTACCACCCACCCTCACCTTTACCACAAGCTGGGGTTATGCCAACCCTAGGATTTTGCATTTGCCTTTCCTAAAAGGCATATGGCTTGCATTACCCTGCCAAGGTCGCTCTGAACCACAGTACTGGTTTCCAGCCTGTCAACCACTTCCCCCACTCTGGCATAGTCTGCAAAGTTGTTGAAGACATATCACATCCTGTCTTCAGAGTCCGTTAAAGACATTAAATAGATCAATCCCAGTGTGAAACCCTGAGACACATTATTGGCAAACCAAGCAGTAACAGAGCACTTCCATACACACTTGTGGCCAGAAGCACCATTACATTGAGCACATATTCTCACATATAGCTACCATACTTGCAATACTTGCACTGAGTTCCAGCTTCATTGACAGCCTATAAAGAAGAATATTAAATAAATGGATTTGTAAAAACTTACTTTAGCCAGAATTTGTAGCCAATATTTTTGTTCTACTGAACAAAAATTAAATTTTCAGAGGTCCTTAAATATACCAACTTAAAAAGTAGTTACCTAATTTCACGAAGAAGAAAGCAGACTAGGTAATTTCCACCTACCACCTCAGCACTGGGGTTTCCTTGTTTGTTTCATTTAACGTGAGCATATACATACACACAAGTGAACTAAATCAAGACATTGACTTAATAATGACCAGAAATTAGCAGACAATTTCACACACAACTACCAAAATTACCCTATAGGTACTTCTCTCCCAGGTACCAAAACCTGAAGATTATTAAGCCTTCAGTTTCAGATTCTAGATGTAGAATTATTTCTATCTTAAGGTTATGAACGCTTAATTTGCTAAAAAAAAAAAGGTATTACATTTTTCCCCCTTTTTGCTGCATTCCATCTTTCTTACATTTATCCCAGTAAAATTCAAACACCACAGGACAGCCACCAAACCTTGACAAGACAGAAATAGATTCTGGAATACCATTCATTAGAAAAATTAAGGAAAAGAGAAGTGGAATTTAAGAAACCCAAACAAAACAAAGCAAAACCTAGAATTCATTTGTGGTCTTACTGCTGTCACAAATAAGGCATTTTGGACCAGCATTCCATTAGTCCGTGAAAAGAGCATACCTACTCCAGAGGTGCACTACAAATTAAAATATCACCTGGATTCCTTAAAATAGTTCAGCACTTGAATAATTCAGTATCTAGTTTCTACTTAAATACAGAAAGACCAACTGCAAAAAAGGAAAATAAAATTTAAATGCTTAGCAATATCATGAGATGCTCCAAAAAAAAGAAACAAGCATTCTATGAAATGAGGAATAAAATACTTCTAACAGTATGTCAGGAAAACCAACTTTGCAGTCTTTCAGTATAACCGGGAAACAATTTTACGTGCAAGACAGATCAAAACTTGAATTAATGGATAAAATTTTAATTTTTGACTACTTATAAGCTAGACAAAAGTAGCCAGGTAATAAATTCTCAGCGTTTTCAGCTTTTTAGAGTTCTCTCTCACCCTCCAACACATTTTGCATTAAAGAGATTAAATGCAGCCAGCAAAACCACGACTTGGGGTTTTTTTGTTTAGGTCATGGTTTAGTGGGAGGTGTCCCTGCCCATGGCAGGGGGGTTGGAAGTAGATGATCTTAAGGTACCTTCCAACCCTAACTATTCTATGATTCTATGACTTGGAAGGCAGAACAAGGTGACAGAGAGCATTGTAAAGTATTTGGAAGAAAAGAAGAAATAGTATTCTCAGATCTCTTTAATGTACATACAAGATAAAAGTCTTATATTATCCCACTTCCATCAAAGGATCATTCACATGGTTCACCTCTGCTCCAGCAGCAAACACATACATCGCTAAGTGACAATAGACTTCCTTCCTCCCTTTCTTTCTCACTTGAGTTCCAACAATTACACTCAGACAACCAGCTAGATTCTGCCCAAGAATTCTCTCCCTCCCAGTCTTGTGTAAATTAAGCTTAGTAAGTGAAATGCCCACAAAAGGCACTGCACAACAACTCGTAGACAGCTGCTCTGTCAGGAAAATATAACCATTCTGAAAGCACTCTTGTAATTATTCTGCTAAATGCCAGGAAAACACTATTTCCTCACCTTCAAATCAGAAGAGCAAAGGGAGATTTTAAAAAGTTTGACTGAGACTAAAAACATTTGATGACAGCTTGACAGCTCAGAGCATTCACCCCAAAAAAACTGAACTGTGCTACCTGTCCAATATTGTTACCTGTAATTTTGTATCCATATGCAGCCAGCTGTCCAGCCATATATTCACCATCCGAATTATTGTGAGAACATCCCCATGTACGAATCCAGATTTTCTGAGCACCAGGAATAATGCTATTAAGTAAAAATGAATGAAAATGGCAGGTTAAAAGGATGAACAAGGTTCCCCTATAAGCCCACTGAGCAGACTTAATTAACAGTAATTATCCAAATATAAAATAACCTATACAAATAATACCACCACCAAAACAGCTGGGTAAGATCATCGTAATTATGGGATTTCCGTGTAATGGATTTTAAGTCTGGCTGGGATGGAGTTAACTCTCTTCATGGCAACCTGCATGGCACTGTGTTTTGTGTTTGCACAATGTTTGCACAGCATCAAAACCTTCTGTTTCCAACTGTGCTCCACCCCACCACAAGCAGGCTGGAGGTAGACAACAGCTTTGGAATGCGAGCTTGGTCTTTCCAAACTAGCCATGGCTCAGAGACTGGTTGGGCATCAGCCTGCTTGTAGTAGGTGGCAAGTGATTGCTCATGCATCATCTGGGGTTTTTGCCTATTCTTTCCTTCACTTAAACTTCCTTTATTTCAGCCCACAAGTTCTCTTGCTTTTGCTCTTTCAATTTTCTCCCCCAGCCTACTGGGAAAAGAGGTGAGCAAGTAGCTGGGCACCTTCCCAGTTGCTAGCCAGGGTCAAGCCAGTACAGGCAGCAAGAAAAGGATTTTAGAATGGAAAAGGTGTGAGACCTGTAGGATAAGAAAGATTCAGTACACTGCAGTTACGTTAAAAAACAAAACAAACAGACAATAACTCTCTGAAAATTATCACATCATTTAACAAGTGACTGCTCTGAAGTCAGGCAACCAGTAAACAAACTGGCAGAGCTAAACTGCAGCCTTCTGATATTATGTCACCTATTGATTTTAGTTCCCTCCATGCAAGCCATGTATAAATTCTTAGCTTAACTCTGCCACTAGCCCCACAGACAATTAAAAGCTCATATCTACCTTTCTGGGCCATAGAAGCATGGCAGCACAGCACACACAATTGTTCAAGAACCAACAGAAAATTCTGGAAGAAGCTCCCACTGAAACTCCTGGGGTAACTGTGTCAGTGAGCTAAAGATGCCAGCGCAAGAACACCACACATCCTGGAACACAAACCATTGCCTTGCCCAGATCTTCCCCCCTCTCCATGCTTTTTTTCAAAGATAGCTCCCCAGTCTAGAAACAGAGATTTATTGATGGAAGATTAATGATCATTAAGCAGATGTGTGCAACACATGTTGCAAGTATACAATGTATTTAGACTTCCTACTGTCTAAACAACATACATTCAATATGCTTTCTTGGGTCAGAACCACTAAATAACAGTCTGCTAGATAAACGCACCATACCTGACTACTTAGGAGAATGGACTGCTACTGTGAAGTATTTGTAAACCATCAGTTCAGCTCTATATACGCTTCTGGCACAATGGGGTCAATGCACCTTTATGGGGCTTCACAGAAGTGCACAATCTTACACTTACAAAATCTCTTTTGAACAGTAACTGAAAACCAAAATCGTGTTTCCTGAGCATGCAAGACATGCTCTCATGAATTTCACTGCAGCAGATAATTGATTCTATTCTTACAGGAATCACAAGAAGAAAAAAATGCCAAGATATATTCCATAGTTAATGCATACTATTTCCACTGAAATAAAACAGTAACTTTGAAAGAAGTTTCACAGTATCACTTCAGGGGGTATATACAAAAAGTACATCCTTTGGAAAGCCCACCTTCCAGTAATCAGGTGGAAAGACTGAAGCAGAGAAGAGGTTCCCTTGGTGGGAGGGGATCAGGTCAGGGACACTTCAGTAAACTGGACATATGCAAGACCCTGGGTCCTGATGGCATGCACCCACAAAATACGGATGTACTGGAAGCAGTCCAACTACCAACCATGAAAATGGTTAAAGAACTGGAGTAGCTCTCATAGAAGGACAGGCTGAGAGAGCTGGGGCTGTTCAGCCTGGAGAAGGGAAGGCTCAGAGGAATCTTACCAACACACAGAAATAACTGATGGGACAATGCAGACTTTTCTAATTGGTGCTCAGCAACTAGACTAGGAAAAACTGACACAAGGCAGATTCCCTCTGAACATCAGGAAACACTTTTTCAGCATGACAGTGACCAAGCACAAGTACAGGTGATGCAGGGAGGTGGTGGAGGCTCCCTCTTTAGGGATATTCATAGAATCATAGCATGTTTAGGTTGGAAAGGACCTTCAAAATCATCTAGTTCCAACTCCCTGCCATGGGCAGTGACACCTCTCACTAGACCAGGCTGCTCAAGCTCCTGTGCAAACTGGTCTTGAATACTGCCAGGGATTCTTCTTATACTGTTAAGTTGTACCTACAGAAATTTATTTATCTTAGGAAAAAAAAAAAAAAGAATGTTAGTAAATAAAAACAAAGTGTCTTTAACGTCTTGCCACAGACAAAACTTCCCCACATTCAAAAACTATCTGGGCACAATCCTGGACAACTAACCCTGGGTGACCCTGCTTCAGCAGGGGTTTTAGACATGACGACCTCAGAGGTCCCTGTCAATCTCAGTCCTTTTGTGACTCTCAGAATTCTGTTCATATTTCTTATTCCAGATCTCATTCTGGTAGTCAAAAGGCTACTCCAGGACTGCACTTCTAATAGCTCACCTGCTGTTTAGGTCATTAAGGTGAACCAGACTGTCTTTCAGAAATGTTTCATATATAAAACCATTTTTCCCAGTCTGATTACTCCATTGATCAGTATCTCAGTCATAAGTGATTTCTACAGAAAGTTTGTCAAAGTTAAAGCAAGTTGCTTAGGATTTCTTATTCATTATGACTACATTTTGTAAATGCTATTTTACTAATTTTTATCTTGTATTCAAATTTCCCAATACAAGGCAAAGAGCCTTCCACCTTAGTTTTAGAAGCTGACAATGCATGCAAGAGAAAAGCAACAAGATACAGTTGAAGGAAGAATTCACCTGTCACTTGGGGGATCATCATCTGTCTGATCATGGTTTTGTGAATTGCGTTTTCGTACTTTTGGAAAAACATTCTTCCTTATGAATTGCCGATCGTGTGGTTTCAAGTCTTCTGCTGACACAATATCCTCAATATCTTCAAGCACCGAATCACAGCTAGCAGGCATCTTCAAGATGTATTAGAGAAAACTGGTATTAGCAAACATTTGAATACAAAACCAAGGCCTAGTATCCAACATGCATGTTTTCATAAAGAAAAGTCTAACATATTTCTATATATACCTGCAATATATTGTACACATGAGGGATGCTGAGCACACAAACAACAACTGGCTATACAAACTTATTTCCTGATGCCGCCTTCTCCCCAGATCTCAAACACAGGCAGGGAGAAAGCCACAAGCCATATACATTCTTTTTTTTAATCATCTGTACCCTGTCATCTTCCAAATTATAACTCTGCAGCTTCCCTGACACATCTAATGCACAAGTATTTTTGTGTCAGGAATCAGTGAAATAATGAGTTCACGTTAAGCGATAAGATATGCTTCCACTCATCTCAGGAAAAGAATGAAAGATGCAGTATTCAAGTGCCTGCTTCAGAGGCTGGCTGTTCTGGCCCCTTTTTTTTGTGTGTGCGTGTGTGTGCCAAAACCAGCTGCACAGTATTTCAATTATATCTTCATTGTCCTATTGAAAACCAAATTATTCCTAGAACTCCTGATCCTATAGGCCTTTCATTAGTATTACTTCATTCATCAGGACAGTAAAATAAAAGTTCTTGTCCTCAGGTACAAGATGTTCAACAACTACACCTAACTAACATAAAATAGGCAGATTATCATCTCCCTTGTATGATACACTAGAAGACTACTAAGATCTAAATTGGTTTTCCACAGGAAAATGCATCTATGTATCTCCCACCAAATCTCAAGATACAGACCAATTTTCAGGGAGGAAGTTATTTGCTAAAGGAGACAATAAAAAAAAGTTACTGCAATAATTACACACCTCACACCATGCTCTATGTAATTCTTAATCAGAATAAAATCTGATATACCACTGGAAACTTGGTTGTGTAGATGTCTCAACAGCTTCCTAAGGAAATCACATAAGGACATTTCACAGATTTTAGAGGGAAAACATAACACTTTCCTGACTGACAGTACAGGAAAAAAAAACAACTTGCATTTCCTTAAAACCAGATTTCGGGAACAGAAAATTCAGGCTACTGGCATACAAAATCCTTTCAGCTGTTGCAATTTAATTATCCCAGAATACAAGAAGTTAAACACCTGTGTGTTTTCCCAGTACAAGTCATTCAGTCAACCTTGCAAAATACACTTCAAAGTAACCTGAACAATTACACATCTGCAATTAATTTAAAAAGAATATAATGATGTCTCAAGAAAGACACATCTACAATTTACAGCATTATGCATTAATCTAGCTCCCAGTATCTATAAAATAACACAGCAAAGGATGAATGTAAAAAGCTGTGAAAAACTCCAGCAAAGAACACTGGGGGGAGGTGACATCCCTCATATTACTTTATACTAGCACATACATACAAACAGGAAAAGTTATCAAATCAATACAGGGAAGGAAAAAAAGTTGATTTGTTGTTTTCTTCTCTCTTCCAGAAAAAAGATCTGATATAATAGAACAGCTGGCAAAATAAATAAGCTTAGTTTATTTTATTTAGTTACTTTTACTTCACTAAACAGAGAACATAACAAAAAAAATCATACCTCTTTCATCAAGGTTTAAATCCTCTCAGATACTATTCCTGCAGAAAAAAGATAGGGCATGAACAAGCAGAATTAGCAAAAAGAAAACCACAAGTTCACATTATTACCTCTCAAGTGTTCATCTTCCCTTTGCAGAAATACGTTTCTTAGTCAGTCTGAACTTATTAAGAGTAGGTATGCATGCTGTCTGGCTGACAAGGTGGAACAGTGGCCACGCTTTCCCTGTTCTTCCCTGAGCCAGAGGCTGTAATCTTTTTAACCTTCTTTTAAATCTCTTTGTCAAAAGTATGATCTACTTAAGTTATTTTAGAACATCTACACATTTCTAACTTTTATAAGGAGTTTAAAATTTTGAATGAAAGAAGGAAAAGAGATTAACAGTAAATTTTAGCTAAGACATTCATAACTTGTGCTTTTTAATTCAAGCACAGGCAAGCTTTCTTAGACTGGATAAGTCACTACCTACACTAGCTGTATATGTAAGCATGAATCTCTCTTTCATGAGCAAATAAATCTAGATTCCTGCAGCTACTCTGACAGATTGACTAATATAAGAGACAATAACAAAGTTAAAAATTAACATATTCTTCTTATACTGACAAGTTGTACGTACAAAACTCCATATTTCTCTTAAAAAAAAAAAAAAAAAGAACGTCAGTAAATAAATCCCAGTAAGTGTCTTTTAACGTCTGGCACAAGCAAAGCTTCCCTAGCCCTAGTCAATTTCAGCCACCTCTCCTCTATCTTTTTGTGCATACCAAGAGAGTACTTCTTCCCAATGAGAAAACCTCCAACTAGGTGGAAGCGGGCTGCTCTTTCATTCATTTACCAACAGGTGTCTCCGGTAAAGCCCCAGGCTTTTACCCTGAGGCTTAGGCAGCGCAGATAGGAGTAGCGCCAATATAAGCTAAAACCGACCCACCACTCAGCCTGGCTCACGGCAGGGTCCCAGGGCCAGCTTATTCCGTGATCCCCGACAAGTGGGCAGCCTGGTGTCGCCTGGCCCAGCCTGGGGCCCAGCTGCTCCCAGCCCCTCCACAGGCTTCCCTCCCGCCGACATCATCCGACCCAAAGCAGCAACCTGGCAGCTAAAGCGTCTGCGGTATCCCGCCAGAAAAGTCACCGCCTCCCCCGGCTTCAACGTGAGGCACGGGGAGGCCCAACGCGGCACAGGAACACCACGCGAGCGGACACCGGCAGAGACAGGCGGGAATACCCGGCCATCACCGTCACAACCGGGCAGGGGAAGGGTACAGAGGAGTGAACGGCCAACCCTGACACTTACCAACGCCAGGCGCTACGCAACCTCACCCAGGCCGCGCCATCACAGCTGCAGGGCTCCGCCTCTAACCGTCCCACGCACTGGAGCGCCAAGACGGTGGCCGGCAACAGCCAAAAGGATCCGCCGAGCCCTGCGGGATAGCCTCGCGAGGGCGGGGCGGGGCGGGGCGGGGTGCCGTGTGATTGCCCGCCCGCGGGTAATAAGGCCTTGCCGGTCGAGTCGGCAGAGCGCTGAAACGTTTGACAGCTGGGCCGCCGCTCCCGGCTGTCTCACCATTGGACTGCCGTACGAGGGGAACAGCAGAGCGGAGGCTGCTGCTAGGACCTTTGGAGCCCTAATGCGGCCGCTGCGCCGGGCCGCTCTGGCTGTCGGTGGGGAGCGGGGGGAGAAACGGGGAGCGGCGCCGTAAAGCAGGCGTTCCTGGGTCGTCTTCTCGGACGGTTGGAAAGAGCTGCTTGTTCACCGCCCTCAAAGTGAAGAGAGGCCTTGGGCAGGGCCTCACCGTCTTGGCCGGAGTGGTTGGATTGCTTGTCTAGGCTGAGATCCGCACGGCATCGAGTTGCCGGGCCGCTAGTACTGCTGTGCTGGAAACAGCGGATCTGTAGGCCTGAAGGTGAAGCTGTGGAGGTGATAGTGGATTTTCCAGCAGCAGTGCTCCATGGCTGTGTTTGAAGTACAAATAACCAGCGCTGGGGAAGCTGCTGAGCACCAAGGCCATGCAGTCTCTGATCGAGTTTCCTGAATCCTTGGAAACTTGCCTTTGTTTTATTTGGAAATTAGGTCCAGCAATATGTGTCTAGTTCAAACTGTTGAATTCTGATGTATCTGATCCAAATGAATGATGAGTTATTTATTCTTCTTATGTCCGCAACACTTCTTATTTTTAATCAGTAATTCTCTCAAAATATATTGATAGTAGCAACTTTTCTGCTTAGTCTGGAAGACATTGATCAAAATATTAACGTGAGATGGCTAAAGTTTCTGGTACTGTTTTCCTCCAATTTAGGGCTAAGAGCAACTTTTGTGATTAATGTTTTAGAAGACATCTGTCTGCATGTTTAAACTTCGATGGCTAAAGCTAAGGCTCTAAACGGACAGATTACTAAGTGTATAATTTCCTTGTTGATCAAAGTGTGACAGAGGGTGAGCATGATATTATTGCTTTGTTTTTAATAAACACAGTTAATCTAAAAAGATTATTTATATTGCATCTTTAACATAGACTGCTGTGCTATATTAAAATCACCATTTCTTGTGATAGCATTTCAAACATTGTTATTCTCTCAGAAGGAGCCTCTGAAATCATTATTTTATTCTCCATATAGCAGATTATAGACTCCCTGGAACTGGAGGGAAAGTGAATGAAAGCCCCAAGTGTGTTCCATAATAGGCCTATTGCTCTGCTAGCAGATAAAACTTGGCAACTTCCACCCATTAATATAATTTCTCCTCCCTCTCCTTTTTCTTAAAAACTGGTGCTTATTTTATGTCACACTTATCTGACAATGTTCAAAGGCAAAGAAGGGATAAGCATGAGAACAAACTAACAGGAGAGATTGAAGAACTGGGACAGAGAGAAACAAGCGCTTCATTCAAATCAGTCTTATAAGAACAAATCATTCTGGCCAGGACTGAGCACTATTAATATCACCCTGGCCTCATGATAGAGTCATTGTTACAGCTTAGGATACATTTGCCTTTGTGATTGGTCTTTGTTTAAGCACACAAATGCTGCTTGGAAATACTTTCAATGAGACAGCATGATGTGTAATTCATTATTTTTACAGTACTTTTAGCCCAGAAGAGAATGGAGGAAAGCATTTTAAAATCAGTAGTCGCATTCATCTCTTTCTGACATCTTCCCTCATAGTATGGTGTAAGCAGTCCTTAGTACATCAGTAAGTAATGAGATATATATTACCAGTCGGTATTTTAACTACTTCTGCTTCCTGATAAGGTTAGTGATTCTCTTCCTTTTTCTTTTCTGTTTCCTGTGTTCAGTTTTCTAAGTATTTCACATGCAGTCCTTCAATTAAACATTTCTATTCTGGAAGTGCTGCACTACCCTGCAGTTACCTTGACTAGCCAAGTGTTTGCTTAAACAGAACTGAGCAAACATCAGTGATGTTTTGTGGTTGACTAAAAGAGCAAAACATAGATAGCCTGCAAGAACTACCCAAAAATCTCCACATGAGGTCGAAAAATGCTATTCATTAAAGAGGAGGCAATGAGCTCCAAGAGTGGCTCCCAGGCAGGAATAACCCATGAGTCCCATACCTAGTGACATAAATAGGCCATGCTGATCAGTTTCAGCATGATCCGGCAGAGTCCTTAGTTTGTCCTGCTGCCAAGAAGTCATAATATCAAGCAGCCCTTATGCCAGCACAGTCCTGTTTAGTTTCAGGATGTCGCCACAGATCAGAGGCTCTTTAAGTGCTTTTGAGGCTCACAATTCTAAATTACTTTGTAGCATTTTCATAATAACAAATAAGGCTGTGCACAGACTGCTAGTAGTACAACTGGTAGCAAGGGAAGCAGGTGAGTTGCTACCACCACCTGACTATGGGAAGAAAGTGTGTATCTCTCCACCTGAGAAAAGCTCTTTTTGAGAGACAGTAGCTGGCAGTGCAAGTCCCAATTCTAGCCTTCTGTAGACGGGCAATATACATGCCTCGGTTCCTTGGATACCCAAAGAAAAGCTCCAGAATGCATCCTTTCTTCCTGATCTACAGGGATGGTAAACTCAAAAGACACCAGAATTGGGCTAGGTTGCCATCTTAAGTCATTCCAGGTTTTGCAGGAGTTGCTGGTATAATACAAAATGATAATACAAAAACTACTAGGAAAATAAAATACAAACCTCAGGTTTAGCTCATGGTGAGCAGAAGATAAATCTTTAGTTGTTTTAGAATATTTCAACTAACACCCTTAGGGAAGGCAAACAGCCAGGGAACTGAGGGCCCAGTTTTTACATGACAATCCAAATCTCTGATAATATGCAGTTCTGCGTGTAAAAGTAAGTGGGAAAGCACACAGGAAAAAAATTGAGAGTCCTACAGTTAGGTATGAGAAATCATATTTATTCCTCCATTCCTAGAGTTCAGGTAAATTTGGCTGGTCAGCAGCATTAAGCACCACTCAGAATCGATAATAACCTGTTTTTTTCTGTTAAATATAACAGAAAACATCTTACACTGCTAAATATAGTGCTTCTAAACTTAGCAATGTTTCATGCTACAGGAAGTACCTTACATATCTTTCATACTTTATTTCCCCTATGAAAATGTCCATGTCTACATCAAGACAGTGGTGGAATTTATTCTTTCAGGTATAAATCGTAAAGAATCATGGAATCATAGAACAGAAACAGTTGGAAAGGACCTTAAGATGATCTAGTTCCAACCCCCTGCCATGGGCAGGGACACCTCCCACTAACGTGTGTCACCCAAGGATCTGTCCAGCCTGTCCTTGAACACCGCCAGCAATGGAGCACTCACCACTCCAGTGCCTCACCACCCTCCCAGTAAAAAATTTCTTCCTCGTATCCAGTCTAAAATTCCCCTGTTTAAGTATTAACCCATTATCCCTTGTCCTATCACTACAGTCCCTACCAAAGAGTCCCTCCCAGGCATCCTTATAAGCCCCCTTCAGATACTGGAAGGCTGCTATGAGGTCTCCACACAGCCTTCTCTTCTCCAGGCTGAA
>JASSUY010030387.1:0-55841 GCA_032466535.1 Forpus xanthops | reverse complement strand
TATTCACGCCCCGCGGGCTCCGCTCGGCGCCTGCCCGCCCGCGTCGCCATGTCGGGGGAGGGCCTGGCCCGGAGACACCGCCCGCCCCGGGCTCGGCTGTGGCAGCGGTGGGGCCCGGGGCCGGGGACAGCGGGGCCGTTCAGCGGGGAGCAGGCAGCGGAGCGCGGCTCCTCATGGCAGTGGTGACGGACTTTGGTGCGGGGCCGCTGGGGAAGGGGTGCTGAGCAGCAGGGGGCTGTGGTCGTTATGTGCTGGCTGGAGCAGATGCGATCTGGGTCTTGTGTAGTGATTTGCTAGTGTGGATTTTGCCGACAGCCTGCCACGAAATACAGGCCTGTGCTCTGTTGTCTAACCCTTATTACAGAAGTAAAGCTTGCAGTTTTGTGAAGGTAATAAAACATTTCCCGCACGACCTGAATGATGTTGATGTGGTGACACCTGCAAGCAGCTCATAAGTATGCTACAGGCAAGTGCCAGCTGCTTTATCCACCTTTCTGCAGCATTAACTTTGAAATCTAACCAGGAGAATGTCACTGCCAATGCCATTAACTGCTCTGGTACTGATGTGCAACCTGTGCTGGACTCCCCACCACCCTGCTACATTGCAAGCAATGCAGGAACTACTTTTAAGGTGTCCTGGGTAAGCTGCACACACTCTTCTGCTGAAGCAGATGTTCTGCAGCCACAAATCACCATTCCAGATATAAAAGACCCATCTGCCCATACTCACATGCCAAAAGGTCCCACCCTCTCTTAAAGGTGCTTTATAGCAAAGACGCCTTTTCAGTACCAAACTCTCGTGTGTTGTGAAGTCAAACTGCTGGACAGGATGAAATAAACTGAAATGAATGCCAGATTCCACATGGCGGAGGAGGCTGCAGTGAGCTGTGTCAAACATTGGTCAGCACAATCCCCCACTCCTTATTGCAGCTGAGACTGCTGCAAAGAGCCCAGCAATTCACAGGGGCACAATTAAGGGGGTTTTGGAGGCAAGGTCAGTGATATTAATTGCCCTCAGAGCAGCTCTGCTCTGGCAGTTGTGAAGGACAGAAGCATAGGTTGTAGGGAGACAAGTTACATATTTCATTAGATCAGTTGACGCAGCTGGAAGATGCTTTGGCATAATGTGCTTTTCTCAAGCCTCTGGTTTTTTTCCTCCCAGCAGCACCAGTTGATTTAGTAAAAGATGTCACTTTCCCTCATAACCCTTCCCTTGTAAGCAGCATCTGGGTGCTGGTAGGAATCACATTCCCTCTGGACAAAGAAAGTTCGTGCCTGGGTGTTTGCTCTGGACTGCACAAGTGCCCCGCAGTGTGATATGTAAGTGCTGAGCACCTTCTCACTCCTGCATCTTGTGATGGGCTATCAGGTGCCTTTTCAGCCCTTGCAATCCCAAGTGAGTTCTGGGAGAACCACAGCAGTGCTTAACCAAGTATACACGGAGTGTGAAATCAGGCCTACAGCTCCTGCTGTGGAAACAGCAAAGATCCTGACTCTGAAGAGGGGCTGGCATCAAGGCAGGGAAAGCTGCTGTCAGTGTGCTGGAAATGACTGACTGGTGTCCTTCCAGCTCAGCTGTGCTTTGATACCAATGCTGGAAGTACACCCAGCACTTGCTCATTACAAGCTTCCTATACTGCATCCCTACCCATCCACTTCCTTCCAGCACCTGGCCCACTGCTTTGCCAGGTTGGTCCTAGAAGTCTCCATGGCCTATAACACATCCCTGTGGCTTCAGCATCATACATTTGTCTTCAGTTTCAAAGAAATGACCTCTCCTACCACTAACGTTGCAAGTATGACAGTGCCTCTGGCAGAATCAAAGCCAGATATAGATCTTTCCCCTCAACACCCCCAGCACTTACTAGTATTGTTCAAAATGTCTTCTCTAAACTAAACACTGAAATTAAAGATGGCAAAAAATCACAGCCCTCAATTCCATCTCGTCTGCTCATTCAGCACACAGAAGATTGCTTTGTCCTGCACAAGTTTGAAGTATCCCAATCAATAAAACGTCCATTGCTTCTCCTCGGGGATTATTCTGCAGCCTTATTACACATGTATAGCATGCCTGTATGGAAGAATTGACCAGAATAGCTCTCTCAGCTCTGCCAATATAACTCCCCGGTGTTGACAGTGTATTCAAAAATGAAAGTGATTTATTCTCGAATAATCAGGTAGTTCTGTGATAGTTGTGCTGGTCAATCTCCCTAAGCAGAGCTTGTCTACAGCATGGCAATGGTTCTGAGAAGTGCTTGGAGTAAAGGCTTCCCTAGGTGCAAAAGCTAACTGGCAGTTACTCTGCCGTAGCTATGCCTGCCTATCTGCCTCACAGGGATGCTCTACTTTGGGGGTGAGTGATTTAAAGTTGTAGGTGGTTCAGAAATTTCAGAGTAGAGGTGATAATGAACAGGTTATAATGCTAATTAAAGATTTTGTGGTAATGTAGCCTGGCCTCCTGCACAGCACCAGGCTTGGCCTTCCCTGAATTAATTCCTGCTTGAATTAAAGGCAATCTGTTTTTCTGGGAGCAGAAATCAGTCTTGGTTAAAAATACTTCCAGGTACACTGAATTCAGTGGGGCACAAGCAGTATTATTCCAATGGCTGATTATTTCCCACTAAGTAATACACACCCCTTTCCATGCTTGGAGTGGCCTGGTCCAAGATTTCAACCTCTGTATCTTTTACAAGCAAGTGCTTACAGGCAATTGAAGTTTCCTTTTAACCTATTCATTTTGAGAAGATAAATACATTTCACTTCCTCACAGAAAATGTTCATTATGCTGTAGCAGCAGCAATTCACTTCCTTATGTGGACAAGACTTATGGCTTTTCCAGCCTGGTTATATATTAACGCGATAGCAGGTATTGTGAAGAGCTAGCACAGAATTATTTCTGGCTGAGGAGTGTGCTGCTTTATATTCCCCAAGTGCCTTCAAAATAAACAATTATCACTAGTGGAGGTCTGAAGCTGGAAAATAAGCAGTCTTGATGGGTTCCCGTGCTGGGAAATCTTGGTGATAGTGTCCTTGTCCCCATGTCCTGCAAGGTGCCTGTCTGCCTGCTGGCATGCACAAACACGTGCATGCACTCCTGCATCTTACTTAATCCTTTCCTATGTGAATAGGAAACCTCTTAAAATATGCTCCTCTGAGGGGAGAGCTCTCCCCTTCTCCCTTAAATTATGTGAACAACTTGAAAGCAAACAAATCAGCTGATAACCGGCAGGCTGGCTGATGAAAATAGAAATAGGCTTTGGGGTATAGGTCAAACTTGTGGTGAGACAGCATAAATTGCACTTCCTGGCTACACAAGAGACCAGGATGTACCTGCCAGTGTGTTAGTGTGATAGCAGGCCCTTTGTAAGTTGTGTAGGATAGCAAATGAAGCAGCAGAAAACATTGCCAGGATTTAGTGTTTCTTGGTCTTCAGAAAGACCTCATTGGGGTTAGAAAGAGGACTCATTCCTCTACCTGGAACAAGACATGGGAAGGAACCAGATCAGCAGTGAGGTCATTCCAGTGTGTTTAAGGTTATTGTTCCTTATGTCTATGGGGATCTCGTCTCCAGTTAATACAAGTGTCCCTGATGCAGACATATGAAGTATGGGGTTTATGAGTCAAGACACCAATCTAGCTTTACATATGTACACACACACATATATACAAACACATATATAAAAACATATGTATACCTTGACCCATACATATATGTTGTGTCAGTTTTCTCAGCCTGCATGCCGACAGTGTGATTCCACAAAGGCATCCAAGAAGGAACCAACAACCCAGGAAGGTTCTCCTGTCACAGCAGTATTACTCTACTGGACCTACTGGCGATTTCTCCGGTTTGCTGTGTCTCAGTAAAATTAGCTTGAGCCTTCGAGGTTTCATGTTTGAACTGCAAATATTGCTTGGTAACAACAGATCTCAGCTGTCACACCATATTTGCTGATAATTAATATAGGAGAAGAAGGCCAATGCAAAATCTAAGCCTGATTTACCAGATCATAACAGCCCAATTGGGTCTCTCTCTGCTGGTAGTAAATGTGAATTAGGGTGAGAATAGAGAAATCTGTTAATATTGTCCCCAAATAATACCCTTTTCCAGGACCAGTGTGTCGCATTATGATTCAGCATCTTTCCAGACTCTCTCTGGTTCACACAGAAATGGTCATGGCAGGGTAGTGCTGCTGTAGCTCTCTGTTGTGCAGGATAATAAATGTCTCTGCAGTCTCATCGTGGAAAAACATGGAGCACCAATGTATAGGTGGCCTGGTGTCACTGCAAAATGGGAACAGTTTTGGTCCAGGTGGATTTATTAGCTATGGTTCTGTGCCAGCTTTGTTGGCCCAAGCTGCTGCAAAGATGCTCCAATACCTGCCTCATGTGCCCTCCTCCATCACCAGATGGAGAGAGCTTGGATCCAGCTGCACCCAGCTCGGGCACCTTCCTGGACCCCAGCACGTGTGGGGCTTATGCAGGGTCTGCTGGAGCTCAGCCCTGAAGAGGCTAATTCCCAGCTGGATCCAAACCAGCCCTTTAACTTGATCCAAACCAGCAGTGCCTGGGCTCTTCAGCCTCTGCTTGCCTGGTGCCAGCATGCTAGAGCAGTCATGCTGACTCAGCTCTCTATAGAGGCAGCAGGGTGCAGCAGGACCTCTGCGAGGGCTCTATGCCATGTCAAAGCAGCCCAGGGCTTTGAAAACGTGAGCTGTTGCTAGAACCAGTGCAGGTGCCTCATCAGCTAATAAACTCTGCCACACCTCAGACTTCCTCTGCATCTGGGGCATGCTTAGTCCTATAGCCTTATCCCTTAGCCTGGATAGTCTGACTATGGGGTAAGTGGAAGAATAGTGTGTAAGAAATAGCTAGTGAAGGTTTCTTCTGTCTCTCTCCTTTCTTGGCTTCCTCTGGGTTTTGGCTTGCCTGGGAGCCTGCTTTGACCACAGGCAATGAGTGGAGGTGAAGACCAAGTTCCTTCCACCCCCAGCTTACAGTATCACACTGGCAAATATCTAAGCCTGGATCCTTCCTCTGCCGCGCTCCCCCGGTGTAGAAATCAAGCTCTGCCTGAAACAGACGCACTTTAGACAGCCACCGAACATCTGCACCAGGGGTGCTACGGGAATGGTCTGGATCGTAACGTGTGGTTGTGGCAGAAGTGACACTAGAGGGCAGGGCTCGCACACGGTTGGAGCCTTTGCAGGCAGGGCTGAAGACCGGCGTGGGGCTGGACTGAGGGGTACTGGGGAGAAGCTGGGGCAGGACTGGAGCTGGACTGGGGAGGACTAGGGTGAAGGGAGCCCTGGCCTTGCTGTCCACTTCGCCTGCCCACTTGCAGCCATGGGAGGCAGGAGCGGGTGATACCATACAATGAAGGCTGTAAGCTCTGCAGCTGTTGTATGGGGTGTGTGAGGATGCTGAAGCATAGCACACATCTCCAGATGCCCATGCTGGGCTTTTCTGCTAAGCACTTGGCCTCATCCCAGAATGATATCAAATCAGACCCCAAGGGTCCTGGTGTCAGGAAATCACACACAGAAATCACAGCATAGCGCAAAACATCAGAGATTATAGACACTGCGAGGTTCCTGCGTGTTTCCCACGCACACCCCACTCTCCACCTCATCCCTGTGGGATGCAGCAGCCTCTGCTCCCCACCCACACCAGGCAGAAGAAGCTGGCAGGGACCTGACCACCCACACGGCAGAAATGACTCAACAAGGCAGGAGCAGAAATGACTCAAGAAAGCGGGGTGAAAACTGGCAGCCTGCGGCTGCGAAGTGAGCGATGAGCTAGGTGTGAGGAAGCTGTTGCTTTGTCCCTCTGGCTCTGCAGGAAAGGGGATAACCTCCGGGGAAGGTATCCCTGTGCCCTTGCCAGGGTGTCCCTAGTTCTGAGGGATGGCTCTACTTGTGATGGCCTGGGGGCAGCCTAGCCACAGCAATGCTGAGCTGTCTGTCTCTCTGTCTGTCTGCTATGGCCAGGTCAGGCAAAGGAACAGCATCCCAGCTCCCCAGGAGCAGGGCTGTGATTTATGAGGCAAGCCCTTGGAAACTCTCCGAACTCAGTGCTTAAGTGCTTCTGAATGGCAGCATTAATTACTATTAAAAACACACATTTATATCTCTCTCACCTGCTTTAAATCCTGTGAAATTAGATTCCCTACCCATCCCTTCCAGCCTCAGTGGCAGCTCAGGGTGTTTTATAGGCCTATAAAGCCCTGCAGTACCTGCTGTCTGCATGGGCTCTTATTTACGAGGCCTTTAACAGGCTTCCTGGCTGCATCATCTGAGCCCCCTGATCATTCTGTGTTTGTGTACCTTGGAGGGATTTGTCCCCTCATCCACCCTGCCTGCTCTTCCTCCCCATGAGGAGGATGCAGGGACACAGCTACCTGGAGTGGGAGCAAGGCTGTGCCAGGGATCCTAATCAAGCCCATTTCCACCATTTGGCTCAGCCTTTCTGGTTTTATGTAGAAAAGGGATTTAACGAGACAAGCACCTCGTGACAAGGTTGTGAATGTCCTCATTTTCTTGTCCTTTACAGCAGAGTCATGCCAGGCATCACCAAAAGTCACCCATCGTCTCCCAGGGCTGGGAGCTGAGCACTCCCAGTGCCAGATTTACTGAGCACAGCAACAACAGTTTGTGTGTATGTAAAGTCACGTTTGTGTGGGTAGGTCTTACGCAAAACCCAAATATTATTTCCATGGTGTATCCTTTCTTCTTGGAGGATGGAGGCGAACTATTTAGGTGTACCTTAAAATAGCCAGCTTTTCCCTAAACGACTGCATCCATTTTGCAGCTCATCCAACACTGAATGCCTTGATGGTGTGTTTAAAAATACACTGTGCTTTTAGACTGAGATGTGAACCCCATTTTCTTGGGGCCCTCAGGTCACAGAGGATGGGGTAGGATGGAGGTGGGAGCTCCATTCTTCTCCAGGGCTTTCCCATGCGATTTCTCTATTGCTCTCTCTGCCCCCCAGCACTTCTGGGTCCTCAGACCTACTGGAGACTAACTGCTTCTCTGGGGAGCTGGCCAAATTTGTGTGCTTGTGTCAGCTGCTGGGGAGGAATTGGTAGATACCTCTGCCTTCTGACTCCCAGGCTGAGCATGTTAATTTATAGATTGTATCTGTCACTCCTGATAAACAATATCTTACTTCCCTAATGCTACTTTCAAATTGAGTTTTTAAGGCTAGGCCAGGTGGAGAAACCAAAGGGTGATTCTGCTTTTGTGGTGCTCTGGCTTTGTTCTCCACGAAGATGGCTTTTCAGGCAAGGGATGGATATGATGAGCAGGGGTCTCCCCCTGCCTTGGTGGCCAAGCAGGCAGTGTCCACCCCAAACGGGGCTCTAAGGCCCCCTGCCTGACTCCCCCAGTTGCTCAGTTGGCTCTGATGTGGTTTTGGGGAGTGCCAGATGGTGAGTCTCAGTGAGACGCACCATCAGTGCCCTCCATCCGTCCCTCCATTGCCACTGTGCCCTGTGAGTGCGGGAGCAGCTGGGTATGCTAGATCAGGGTTGCCACCACAGCAGAACCCCTCTATTCAGCACCTGCTGCACCCCTCACAGCATCATGCCAGGCCATCCTGCCATTTCTGCTTCTCCAGCCAAAATGCAGGTTACTCATGGAGCAGTATCCAACTTTCCCTGCCAGAAGAACCATTTCTTACAGCCTGGCAAGGCTCAGGGCACATCAGAGCTGCACCCATGGGCTGCAAAGTGCTGTCTCACCTCCCTCCTGATGAAGACGAAGGGTCCAAAGCCCCTGTAGGACCTGCCCTGGTCCTTCTGAGGAGCAGATTGTTATCCCCTGCCCCTTGGAGGGATAATGGAAGGCAAGGAGGATAACTTGCCTGGGCTCAGAGAGAGGCAGAAGAGCAATGTGAAGGAAACCATAAAATCCTCCCAAAGCAATGCCCAGGAAGAGGGGAGGATGTTTGAGGCCATCCTTGGGCTACAGTTTCCCCCCACATACCAAAGTGGGGTAACTCAGTAGGTAGCAGGTGCTTTTCATGCTGTGGAGCTCATCTCTCCAATGTTTGGCTGGTGTCAGGCACTGGGCAGTAGAGGTGGGAGCTGCCTAATAGGGATCGATGGCTTTGGGTTTCTGAAGCCAACAGATGGTGGAGGTGGACCCAAAAACTTGCTAAGAAGGGTGCCAGAGCACCTGAAGCCAACAATGTACCACTTGCCCCTGTTCAGGAAAGTGGCATTTCCCTTTTTCTGCATGTTTTAGATGAGTTCTGCTGAGCATTCAGTGATGTGCCTGCATGAGCACAGGCAAGCTTTCGTGAGGATGCTTCTCCAGCAGCAGAGAGGACTGTTTTCTGGAGCATAGCCAATGGCTTAGAGCTGTACACATGCGAGTAGCTTTGTTCCTTCTCCAGGGAGCTGACTAACAAAGTTAAGAGTTGGCCAAACAGCCAGGATTAAGCATATCACTGCTCAAACCCTCCAGGGGTTGCAGTGGGTAAAGGCATATGAGTGAGACCTGTTTAGTTCGTCATCATCAAGCCCTGGCTATTTTCTTGTTTCCCAGCATGGAGTTTGCTGAAGCCACCTCTTTATGTGTGAGTGTCATGGCAATAGCACAAATTAGATCAGCCCAGTGAATACCTTCCATAGGTGATGAAAGAAGGCAGTAATATCTCACAGAGGCATAAACCTTTGACTCAGGGCTAACTCTGAAACCCAATAAACCACCATCCAAACTACACCACATCGCTTGCATGCTTTCCAGCAACCACAACACTCAATTTCCCTGCACAACAATCACAGCCACTTGAGATTGCAAATCCTGCAGCACATTGGAAACTGAAAATGATGGAGCTGGGAACAATAAACCACATTTGAACTTCCAATTAAAGAAACGCAGAGGAGATGTCTGTGATTTGACTCAGATTTAATTCAATCCAAGCTTCCTCCTTTCAAGGTTTGTTTTTTTTCCCCCCAGCTGCTGCAGACTCTCCCATCCTCTGCAGTGTGAGCTGCAGAACCAACCTTGCTGTTGAATTTAGGTCAAGCTTGGCAGGGAATAGTACAGGGCCTTGGCTATTATTAAATGAATATGGTTAGCATGAAGACCACATTGCAAATGCAAGAGGAATGCTTTAAAGCCAGCACGCAGCTCTGTGACACCTGAAGTAGCTGTGAGGAGTGGACAGGGTGACAGGAGCTGGCACGGAGCACAGGAGCCATATCTCCCAACACTATCAAGTTGAAACCCTCAGCATCCCTTTGGGCTGGGATCCTGGTATTGAGTATGTGTTACCTCAAACAGAGAAGAAAAACACCTAGCTAGAGGAAGCCAGGGCAGAATAGAGGCTGATGGTAAAGCCCTCTCCGGCCACCTCCTTTCTGCCATTCCAACTGGCTGCACAGGAGCATTTTCACCACAATTGTATCTGTAGTTTTTAACCTCTTGCTCCTGATAGCGTGATGCTGAACAGTCTCACACCCAGTGTTAACAAAAGGATTACAGCACTCATGGGAGCCTGGCATCCATGAACAAGTGGAAGGAAATGGGGGAAGGAACTCCAACCTCCCAAACCACTCAGAGCAGAGGGAGAGCAGGCGGGGGCTGACCGCAGCCAGGAGCTGCTTCTGGATGTCCATCCATGAGCCTGGGACAGCGAGGAGGAGAAGCATCTATGAGGCTGAGAAGCAGGCTCAGGCCATGCACAGGGCTGGGAAGGTGGCTAACGGTTCCTGCTGTGGCACAACCAAAGCAATCCCCTTTATCTTCGTGTGGTTATCAATAACAGAATGCAAGCAGCGAGAGGGCTGCTGGCAGAGCTCTAATGCACGGAGCAACTTGCACCCTGCAAATTATCCCATGGATTAAAGCAGAGAAGGGCCAGTTTATGCCTCACAGAGGAGCTGTTGCCTGCTGTAATGTAACTCAGGAGCTGCAGGGCTCCTCAGAGCAGCCTGCATTCTGGCAGCAGAAGTGCATCTTGGGGCATCACATTCCCACTGCCCTGTTCTGCATATGTTAGCTCAAGGTTCATACAGTCAGAACCAACTGTTCTTTCTTATTTTTAACCCATATATATGTCCTTTCTGGTAAGAAAAACTCCCCCTCCTCAGCAAACATCCCTTTACTTCCACCTAATCCTCATAGGTTATATAGACCCTTCCCAACAGCTCACTGAACACATGAACTCAGGTAACTCCTGCCCTGAGCCCCCTCCCTGGTTCTCTCTGAGGCCCTGGGTTGCCAGCTGGGGCAGACAGGCTGAAGAAAAGCAAGTACCAAAGGCTGAAGGGGAATTATCTCATGGCACAACCAGCCCTGCATTAACTGGTCCCACTGCAGGTAGCTGGGAGGGAGAGGAATGAAGCCTGCCAATGTGCATCTTGTCCCTAGCTTATCCCTTGCCTGTGCTTCCCAGTGCATTGAGAATGGCATCACCCCCATACCCCGGCATCACCAGCCATGCCCCTTGTTACTCACCCAGAACTGATCTCCATATTCTTCAGCACATGGGTCCCCAGAGCTCATTTTGTGCTAATGGGGCTGCCGTGATTCTAATTGCCTGATAAATGTAATTGAAGCCTGTGGCTTACCCTGGCATTACTACCTGGAGCTGTTGACCGGAGTTAATGATAGCTATAGCACAGCTGTGGTGCCTCCTACCCTTGCAGCATCAAGCACATGGGACTCCCAGGCAGTCACTGCTGAGCTCTGGGTTGCTCCAGTGCCTCATCTCCAGCCTAGAGAGATGCTCTGCCATGCAGCCCTGCTCATATAGTCCTTTAACCTGCACCTTTTTGGTTGTGTAGAATCTTTCCCTCACTCGTACACCTGAAGGAGGCTCTTTAATGCACTTCTTGCTTTATTACTTTTCCTTTTCCATTTACCTCTAGCTAGTTATGCTGTGTGAGACCAAACTCTCCTGCACCACTTGCCATCAATACTGTGTTGTTGCAGACAATTAGATAAAGAAACCACTCAAAGGATTCTCCGGGTAAGGCTACATCTCAGAATCCTCCAGTAAAACAGGAGACTAGAGCAAGCACATCATTAATGAATGGAGCTATATGATTGCAGAGCCAATGGGTTTGGGAAAGTGCTTCTTCTCCAGCATCTCAAGGGGCTGCTGGTAGGGTTAAGAGTGTTACCCTGCAGCAGGATCATTTGAGCGTAGATTTCATTGGTCATCAAGCTGAGCAGCAACCCTAAAGTATGGCATAAAGAGTCCAGATCTCAGCAGAGAAGGGGCTGGGCTGGGGGAGCAGAGTGATTCCCGGCTGATGTGGAGCCAGGCATTGTAGGGTGGCAATGGTAGGTAGTCTCTGGCAACCAGCATTATCCCTCCTTATAAGTGCAAACTCTTTTGTTTGAAGTGAAGAGTGCCCACAAATGAAATTATATCAGCAAAACCAGAGCATCCCGTACTGAAGATATCCATACACTATCTGAAGTGAGTCTTTTCATCTGTTTTATTGAACAACTATTGCAGATTTGGAGCATCCATGTTTTTCTGCAATGCAGCTGGGGCAGGTACCAGCTACAGCCTTTGTCAACAGCTCATGACCCTCCAAGAACATTTGATGCTCCTCTAGTCAAGGGGCATATGCCAAGAAGAAAGAAAAGCATTTTGGATGATGCTTGCAGAGATCCTGTAGCACCAGAGCACACATGGCCCAAAGCAGGTTCAACATTGTGCAGGACAGAGCTGGTGCCCAACCACACTTGCTCCATCCCATCTCATCCCATTCCAACCCATCCTAGGCAGACAGGCTCTCATTGCTGCTCTCATGGGCAGCTGGCCCTTTGCTGTCACATCAGCCATGAACATGCAGCCACACACCATTCAACAGTCATGCTGTGTGCTCCCAGCTGAAGTGCTGACCCAGAGCTCATGTCTCACATCCTCCCACCCCTGGGAGGTATGGAGTTAACAAGCCCTTGCAGTGGGGATGTTCTGGGGTTGTCCTCCCCTTGGTAGGGAAAGAAGGGCTAGCAGAACCAGAGCAAGCACAAATGCATTTCTTTGCCCCTTGGCTCCCACCAGGCTACTTGTTCCCTTCCCTCTTTGCTGGACTTGACCATCTTATGGGCCCAGCTAGCAAGAAGAAACCCAAACAAAACACATGGGGAAGGAAGGAGACACGATGAAGCCCCTAGGCTGCAAACCGTTGCTCTCCCCACTCTTCCTGACTTGCAGAGCTGGCCCCATCCTCTCTCAGGAGGTCCCAGGCTCTTCCATTAACTCCCTAAGCACCTGAGGGAGCTCAGTTCAGTGAAGTCCCCACCTCTATGGAAACCTCCTTTTTTAATTTTTATTTAATTTCTTTTATGGAGGCCTTTGAAGATGCTTGTTTCTATGGAAACATGCTTTAAAGTGTGCCTTTCCCCTTCCCTTTATCTTGAGAGCTTCTGTTGCCATAACAGCCACATCCGATTCCTCCCTTCTCCCCATCAGCTGCCCCGCTACAGGATGCAGCAGGGCTTTGCCTTTGGGGACCCTGAGCCCCCCATGATCACAGCCAAAGGAGATGCTTATATTGCAGGAGGTTGGTGTCCCTCCTTGTGCCTGTACATGTTGGGTATGGAAGGGGCAGTCCACTAGAATAGTATTCCTGGGCTATGCCACTGCAAACCCCTTGCTTACACAGTGGAGGGGCTCTGTCCTCACCCCTGGCCCTCAAGCCCCATGGTAATGACACTGTGTGGTTTTTCTGCACCATTTATCCTAAAGGTCTTGACCAAACAATTCCCCTACAGCTCAGCAGGCAGCATCGTGGCTGAGCTCAAAGGAACCTCTGCATTTAGGGTGCCTTCGATCTCTGCAGTGCCCAGCATTGGGCAGCCAAGGCTACTTTCTTGTCTCCATAGAGGGAAGGATCCCTCAGCTTGGTTGCAGCCTTCCCCAGGCAGTGGTGTAGGTAGATTGGACACACTTGCTCCAGGAGTTCCCACCTCCAGGGCAGCCCAGCCCATGCCACACAGCAGGGAGGATGGTACATGTGGTCGCTGGCTGCTGCCCACCCACTGGGCACCCTTGGACAGCTCTGCTCATCTCATTGTCTCTGCAGACAAACACAGCAACTGACCTGTTTCTTTCCTATTTGTTTTGCAGCCAGAAGCTGCTGTGGCCACAACCCTGGATCCTCCTCAGTGGCTGAGCAGCCTTGAACTATGCTGTGAATCCTGCCCTGGCATGCTTGGCCTTCTGGAATGGCAAGTCCAAGCTTACCAGTGGTGTCTTGAGGTAGAGAAGTGAGCCATAGCATCTGTGCTTCAGCAGTTTGGCAGGGTCTGGGGTCACAGGGAGGAGGCTGTGCAGCGGTATAAAGCAGGACCACATCTATCTGTGCTGCACTCCTCCATCCTACTGCACCTTCAGCCATCCAGGTCTGGGGGGCCACTTTCCACCTTGGCAGCCTGGGGCTCCCCACTCAGCTCCTTTAATGCCTCTCACTCTTGCCCTGCATCACCCCCCTCTTCTCCCACTCTCACAAGTTGCCTGAGCAACATCTTCCCTTTGCATCAACGTGTTGTTTGGGGACAGGGTGCTGCAAACCCTCCATGTCCTGCAGTACCCCCAGGCACGATTCTAGCATAGGTGGGAGGAGAGGGGGCGAAAAGGGGGGCTGCAGCTCCCTCCCTGCTGGGCACGCACATGCCTGTCACAGATGGCTGCCTGCCTCCCACCCTGCGGCTTCATCAGGCTCTTACATCTCTTGGCAGGATGGTCCATTGGGCAGGGATCCCCCAGTGCATGTCAGCAAAGCTGATTCCAGTGCTGGACATGGCCCAGCCCACACCAGCATGGTGTGGAGCCATAGGGAATGGCACAGTGCAGCTAAGGAGTGCTCAGAGCACTCGGGGACAAAGGCAGGTTTCCCTCCTGCCCCCTTGCAACAGAGCATCACTGTAGGAAAAGGGCCCCCAGCTCTTGTCATCCAGGGTTTGCTGCTGCTGCTGCAGAGCCAAGACTGATGGAGAGCACATTGTTGGCTGCCGTCATCTCAATTAATGCAGCCCTGCTTGCTTTAGCAATTACCTGCCAGTGGCTCACAGCCACTCCAGCAGATCTCCTGCTAGGATTTACAGCTGAAAAGAAGCGGGGAGCAGACATGGAGGGCACCTTCATGCAGCCTGGACTGGATCCTGGATGCTCTGAGGGATGATTAGCTCCCTCAGACACCTGCATGCCTGGGACAGACTCCCCAGATAAGGATGGGGATGAGCTGGCCACTGGAGAGCTCGAAGTGAATGAATTAGCCTCTGGGTAACGGCTCCAAGGAGTGCAGTTACCCTGCCCAGAGAATGGTGGCAAGGCTTTCAGCACAGGCACAGCTTCTGTGGTTGTGTCCCATGCTCAGGGTGAAGCTGTCCATCAGGAAGGGATGTCAGTGACAGCAGTGCTATGGTCCCCCATAGCCACCAAGTGCTGGCTGATGGGTGACAGCACTAGCCAGCCACCAGGAGCAACCGATCATCCTCAGAAAGGGGCACAGAGGCCACACTGGCTTTTCTACACTGACACCACAACCCCAAATCTCCCAGAGGCACCAGCCTTTAAAGAAGAAAGAAAAAACAATTTCTCCTGCATCAGGGCAAAAAGGGTTAGGAGATGCTCTTGGGTTTTTTACATATATGTGCCTTTCTAAGCCAGAAGAGAAAGCACTTTTATTTACTTGCTGCTTTTAGAGTGCATTGGGGTCAGGTTTTCAAAGCGCTCGTCCAAGTGCTGAGGGATAGAGGCTTATTTAAAAGTGAAGTGAGGCGGGAGAGAGAGAAAAACAAACCAAGCATCTCCTGACATCAGGAGCTGGCTTTGCAGAAGCAATAGCAAGTCCTGAGAAAGGCACAGCAATGGGGCTACCCATGTAAGATCTTGCTCGCTGCAAGCCTCAAGACCTTAAGACCTTGTCCCAGAATCCCACCTTCCTTCCCCATTATGGCTTGCCTGCATGGGCTGCAGCATGCCAAGCCTATCCCAAACCCCCTTCTTGGCCTGGAGCTCAGCTCTCCACTATCCCTGCATCAGCTGAGACAGTCACACGAAGTAAAGTCAGGGAGCCAAACGTTATTCCAGAAGAGGGAGAAGTATCACCGGCCTTCTGCAGAGGGCAGCAGCAGCGGGGATTTAAACTGCCACAATGCAATTTCCTCATGATGCTGAAAACTGTTACCAGGCTTCTCATCTAAACTAATTAGAGCTCTTTACATGGCATTAGTATTTGCTTCACACCATGCAAGGTCTCAGCACACTGAACTCGATCAGCACAGTTTCCCCTTTGGATGTGCACGCATGAAGGCTTTGTGTATGTGTGCATGTGCACCGAGTCAAACAAAACACCTCTGTTGCTAAAAATCAGAGCTCATTATTGCTACCCTATTTACTCCTGATCACCATGACCAGGAAGCTTTAAATGAGAGACTTGGAGTACTTGCACATCACAGGATGCTCCTGTGCCATGGTGTTTCATGGTCCCCGAGCCAGCCTGAAGGCTGGAGAGCAGGTGAGAGCAAGCTGCTGATGTGCTGTCCTCCCAACACCAAGCAGGGAATGGACTTGAAGAAACAGCTGGATTTTTTCCACCAAAAGCTGTCATGGGACCATTAAGCAATAGGTCTTTGAATGGTGATGCTTATCAACTCTCTTTGGCTTTAGTGGCATGCACCATGCACCTCCTTTGAGGTGGATGACAGTGGGTGATAGGGCTGAGAGTGGTCCTGCAAGCAGCTGTGTTCCCCTCAGCCCTGTCCTTGCTCACTGGTAAGCAGAGAAGGTCCAGGCTTGGCTCTGGGGATGAGTTCTCTGCAGGAGGCAGAAAGCAGCATCAGAGACAGTGCCAGCAGCTTCCATCCTTGTGGTTGGTTTGTTCTACCCCAGAAACGGCTGGAGCCAGCACTGGCCACAGGGCTCCTGGGAGGCAGGTCACATCAGGAGAGGCAGCAGCAGGGTCCTTTTGGATGCCAATCCACTGTGTCCCCACTGCTGAGAGGTGGCAGCTGAGGGGATGCTGTTTTGGTATGACAAGTGAGTACGAGGCCCCTCACACAGGTCAGAGGTGCAGTAGCTGAACTTCTACAGTAGGGTTTGGATGGAAACCCCAGAAGATCATTTTATACAAGCACCTGGGTGCTTTTCAACCAACAGTTGTACTGTGCATTGTCCCTACCTCTTATCATACCCAGAACCTAGACCTAGAAAGGAAATTCCAGCCTGTCCATCTCTGAGGAGTCAATGCTTATCACTGTCAGTGCTGTACAAAGTAATGCCATACATTTTGGGAACAAGAACTGCAGAGTGTCAGATAGCAGGGGCCTAATTGTGAGGCACTGAGCTCAGGCTGGAGTCCACATGAGTGCAGAAAGTCTAGGTAGCCAGCTGTGTGATGCTGCAGGATCAACCACATCAGAGGCAGCTGGGACTCCAAAGATGCTCATCTCCTGCTGTTTTCCACGTCTTTCCTGCCAAGGATTTTCTTGGCCAAGGGTCTCAGTGCTGCTGACCCAAGAATGCTGAAACAGAGCTACCCTGTTTGGGGAGGAGAGTTTGGCAGCAATGGATGTGCCCTGCCAGCCTCGCAGGGCTGGCTGCTGAGTGTGTGGATGCATCTGACAGGCCTGTACTGGCACCAGATTGATGTCCTTTTTGTTCCTGATAAGGATCTGAAGTCTCCTCTGGGTTCCAGCAGCAATTCTTTTATCCTTCCTGATTGTGGCATCCGAGCTCGTGGAGTCCTCGGAGATGCATCAATCGCGGAGCTGGAGGCGCCGCGGCCGCTATCGGCAATGATGATGGAAAAGCTACAGGAGCGGCTGTCATTTCTCCCTGTTTGCATTTTGTTCTCGGCCTATCAGTAGGATGTTTTGCACCAGACACCTATCAATCTGCTGCGGGGGAGCCCAGCCTTGTCTTCGTGCCTGATGCTGCCGGTGCCTGCCTGCCTGCAGCCTGCCCGTAGCCAGTCTGCAGTGCCTGGGAGCTGCCTAACCTGAGAGCGCAGGGCTCCTGGGGACAAGGGAGTGAGCATTGGGATGCAGCCAGGGAGCTCCGTGCCTTGTGCTGGCCCCACATAGCCTTTACTGCTCCCTTCCGTAGGACCATGTTTCATCAGCTCCCTTCTTTGGGCTGGCCCAGATGTGCCCTACAGGTCCCAGGAGATGATGGGGAAAGGGCACTGACAGCAGGCAAATCCACCCCATCCTCTGGAGGAGGGGCAGGCACGTGGCAGCCTAAGTTAGCCCCCCAGGGCAATCTCTGCAGAGCCAGTGTTATGGCTGGCATTGAGGACTGCACTGCGGGTTGTCCTATTCACCCTCTGCCACCCCAGGGTACTGCCCTGGGAGGAACTGCAGCCCCACACAGGGTGAGACAAGCCCGTCTCTAATGCACCAGATCTGATGGCACTGGGGAGAGGGGTCACAGGGACATTAGTGTCAAGAGATGCTTTTAGCTCCATGTAATGAGGTAGAATGACTCAGAAAAATACCCCCAAACCCTAGGCTTGGTTTGCCTTCAAAATTCTCAAAAAAAGAATACTCATGATTCAGTTTTTACTCATCCTGAGAAACAAGACCTCCAAACACATTTCATTTCAAAAGGGAGTTTCCAATCATGGAGTAAAGAAGGGTGTGGAGTCTGTGATGCTCCCAACCCCTCCTGGGCTCTGCTGCTGGCATTACCTGCGTCTAGCCCACAAAGAGAGCAGCTCCCAAGGCCCCAGTGCTCAGCATTCAGTTCACCCTGCTCTGTGATGGGTAAAGATAAGATAAAGACAGGCACCGAGTCCCATTTAATGCCACTCTCTATCCATCACTGAGCTCACTGGTGTATCTTGCCTCATTACTTAAAACCCTCAGGGCAAGACGACCTGTCTGCCCATTCCTGCCCTCTGCAGGAGTCAGCACGGAAACCAGGCACCTGCAGAAACCAAAGTCCTCCCTCAAGGTGTCCAGGGAAGGTCACTCCCCTTGCTGCTCCCTGTAAATGGCTGGAGGAACATTCAGTGCACGTCCCACAGCCAGCAGGCACCAGCCATTCAGGACCGGTGTCCCTTGCCCTTTGCCTCGTCCCATCAGTGCTTCCACCTCCATATGAACTGCCTCCCTTCCTCTTCCCAGCCTTGGTGGTATTCCTTACCTCAGTGTCCCTCACCAGCTGCACCCAGGCATTCCACTGCTCTTCCAGTAGGGCTGAGTAGATGCCCTATTTCCTTCTGCAAGGTCCCAGTGGTTGAACAGTTGGCACATCAGTCTTAGGATGGAGGGCACTCACCTTTCCCTCCTGCTCCTAGTTTGGTTGCGGTGTCTTCAGGCAGATGAAACACAGACTAGGAAAGCAGACTATATTTATGTTAAGCCTCATTTAACTCAGCTGAGTGACATATGCTGCTTTTGGTGACAAACCTCTGCTTCCTGCCACACTTGGGCTGGGATTGCAGGCTGCCCCTAGCTTTTATTCCTCAGGCTAAAGCATCTCCTGTCAAAGCCAAGAGCTGATTGCCCTACTAGGTACCACATTGGAAAGCCTCTCCTGGTTGCTGGTGCAGAAGGGGTCAAGCTGTCCGAGCACAGCAGGCACTTCAGCTGCAGCCTGTTCTCTTGGGGTACCAGAGTCCAGCTCCATGTTAACCTGACTCCCCAGTGAAGCTTTTTCATCCAAGCCTGTGTTACAGCAGTGCTAATTAAACAAATACATCTCAATTCCAATGAAAATCTACATGTAAATCCTTGTGATGCTTCACAGCAGGCTGCATTTTAGCAGTCAGCTCTGCATCTCTTATGCCTCCTCAGAGAGCTCTAGCTACATGGTCAATGAACCTTAATGGGGGCTGAAGCCTCCCAAGCTCTCCTGCCTGGGAGACAGCACTCTTGCTGTCTTCACACCCTGCCAAACCCAGCTCTTCATCTTTGCCTCCCTGCACAGGTCTGTGTACCAGGACAGGTTTGAGCATCTCATTGACTGAGCCTTGTTTTTGCATTGTACAAGAGCAGGAGATGAACTGCCTCTTCAGCACGGATGAAACCCCCAGGTACAAGATAAAAGCTGAGCTGTGCCAGTCAGGCTCCATCTGCAATGCCCAGGGACTGCAGGACAACACATAGTATTTGCACTACACAGCCTGACTGTGCCATTCAGACTCCTTTTGTTGTGTTTATTTGCTTTCCTCTCTTGTCTGGTGAGAGTGAGCAGAGAGGGAAGAGAGAGAGGGGTTTTTACATGTTTATAGATCCAAAGTAATTAGAAATGGAAAGGTTGCCTACCTTTTCTTGGTGAAGATAAAGTTCTTGAGAGATGGCCTTTGTGCTTATTCTCCTCCTGTTCAACACTGTCGGTGACATGGACAGTGGGATTGAGTGCGCCCTCAGGAAGTTTGCTGATGACACCAAGCTATGTGCTTCAGTTGATACACTGGAGGGAAGGAATGCCATCCAGAGGCACCTTGACACACTTGGGAGGTGGGCTGATGCCGACTTCATGAAGTTTAACCATGTCAAGTGCAAGGTCCTACACCTGGGTCGGAGCAATTCCAGGCACAGCCACAGGTTGGGCAGAGAAGAGATTCAGAGCAGCCCTGTGGAAAAGGACTTGGGGGTGTTGGTCAATGAGAAAATGAACATGAGCCAGCTTCATGTGTAACAGCACATGAGTACTTGCAGGGAGTTCATTAATGTGCACTGCCTGCTCCTGCCATCTCCAGGTCCCAATGTGCCAATAAATCATTCTGTGCTTAAACACAGAAAACCAACCTTATTCTGGGCTGCATCAAAAGGAATGTGACCAGCAGGTCAAAGGAGGTGATCCTGCCCCTCTACTCTGCTCTTGGGGGACCTCACTTGGAGTACTGTGTGCAGTTCTGGTGTCCTCAACATAAAAAGGACATGGAACTGTTGGAACAAGTTCAGAGGAGGGCCACGAGGATGATCAGGGGACTGGAGCACCTCTGTATGAAGATAGGATGAGAAAACCAGGGCTGTTCAGCCTGGAGAAGAAAAGCTGCGTGAAGACCTCACACCATCATTCCCACCACAGCCAGCTGGGACCCTGAGCAGCAGTCATGGTGATGGTCCCTCGCTACTTCTCTGAACCATGTTCACAGCAATCTCAGGCTGTGATGAGACTTTGCAATTACCCACGCAGTAGCTGTGCTCTGACCTTTCTTCCTCCTCCTCCCATCGCCACTTACTTCTCCCTCCTCGTGCTGTAAGTAAGGAGCTTTGTCTCTTGCTAAATCCCCTGTCTGTGTTGGGGGATTGGGGTGAGCCAGGTGTAAAATGAAAATAAATCACTAATTCCTCCTAATAATGCCTGATTTCCTGATTTGATATCCCACATTAATTCTAATTACTCACCCAGAGTCAGGGCATTAATCAACGCGTTAAAACTTTTCCTCGCTTAGCAACACTGACGTGCCAGGCATCTGGCACAGCCGGGGCAATGGGGATTTGTCTGTCACACCAGCCCCATCTGCAGCAGTGCTGCAAGCAGGGGATGCTTTCCCAGCTGGGCACGGTGAGGGGTACAAGGGACTTGCCTTTTGGGTGCACATGGATGGTGGCAGGTGGCAATCCCTCCTTGCAACAGTGAGGACCTTGGTGTGAGGGTATCGTCAGCAGCATCATACAGCTGCTGTGGCTTCCTCTGTTAAATGGGAATGTCCTGATAAATAACCCCTCCTCTGGAGAAGTACCCATAGATGATGCACTCATCTCATAGTCTTTAGGTGGTTTTAATATAAACAGTATGAATCACCTGCTATGGAGAAAGGTGAAGAGGCAATAAGAGGGAATCACACCTGCAATAATCCCTGATCCGCCGTTGTCTTCCTGAGCAGCCCCCTTCCAGGCAGGAAGGATGATTTGATTTCAATTCAAGTTGATCTAAATCTGTAAACAGGAAGCCTTTAAATGATCCACTCTAATCTTGTTTCACATTTGAGATACTTCTTTTTATTCTAAAGCAAGCTGACTGGCGCTGGTCAGCAAAGCCCTGTACTTGTTTTTCACCAGCTTCCATTGTAGTTAAACCAGCTTATTAGAGCTATTATACAATTAACATTTATTCAGATTTTTTTTCCCTTCATGTTGAAAGGCTTAATATTGCATGTATTCACTAGCTGATTTTTTTATTTTAATTCATCAGTTGAATAAGCTTTAATTTGGATGGTAATTAACTGAAACATGTGCAAACTCAGAATCTACACTTGGATTTGTAAGCCTGCCTTACCTGTCCTAGATACAGGACAAAAAGGTCTCTTCAAATACGTTTGCATTTAAAAGCCATACCATTTATTAAAGGCAGCATTAGAGGTAGTTAATGAATTCAGCTTTCTTTTTGGCTCTAGGGTCCTTGAGGATTTTCAGCAGTATAGATTTCAACCTTGCAGATGTCACTGCTAGGAAAAGGCTGGAAAATGAGCCTGCTGCTTTTTAGGGGTTGCAGCATCTTAAATGTGACCAAGCTCATCCTTGAACTGAAGACAGTCCTTTTGCTGCACTTACAGTGCCCATTGCTGCCAAATTCTGTATTTCGTCCCAGGTCTTGGGTGCCTCCTGAGTTGTTGGCTTGGCATTAACTTTTAAGTAGCAAACGTGGGTTTTGTGAGTACTTACATTTACATGGGGTTTATTAACGTACGGTAATTTTATGCCTCTTCTTAGAGTTCCAATTCAAGAGAGTTAATTTTTAGGAGAAATACAGACTTAAAATACTCCCAATTAGCAGTAATATTTAAATACATCCTGCTCCTAGGGCTCAGGCAACAGCAACCATCTGAGCTCGAGGAAGAAGCAGAGTCTTCCCACGCTCAAACCTAAAACTGTGTTGTAGCTTCATGGCATCAAACCTCACTTGTTTCTGTCCCCAGGCACAGGCTGCAACCCCATGGTTGTCCTTCCAGCAGAGAGAAGATAAACTGAAATCCATGCTGTAGACAGCATGCACGTGGACCCCACCACATGCCAAAGCCTAATGAGATCAGGACACCTGCTTGCTCCCCCTTGGGATACTTTCAGCATCCTAGGGACCACACAGCCTTTTTCCTAATGGTGTCAGGCTTATAATGGCAGGCAGGAGGTTTTAAACTAATAGCCTGACCCAGCACCTTCAGTGTGCATGGATTTATCTGGGTGAAAATCACAGCGCTGCCCTCTCGTTTCCCTCCTATACATGCTGAAGGTCAGTGGTTTACAGCTGGGGGTCAATACATCCCGAGAGTGCTGTGGGCTATTTCTAAGTGTATCTAAGAAAAGCAAGCCTCTTCTTCGCAGCCTTACAGTTACTCTACAGGGATTTGTGGCTCCATGGGAATATTTTTAGGAGGCATACAACTGGGAAAGCTCACAAAACTCAAGCTAAAATGGATGCATTCACTCAGGAGAGTTTACAGCCTCCGTGTTCTAACGCCCCTCTATCCCTCGGGTAGCGTGCAGAATTAATTACACTTCAGCAATGCTGGCATTGCCCCATAGCAGCTGAATTGCTGTCATCCAGCCTGCCTGGACAAACTTGTACCCCAGAGCCCATCGCTGTCTGCACAAAGAGGGACCACGCACAGTCCCACCAGGCAAAGAGGAACTGGGGGCTTGAGCTGTGCCCCTGGCCAGGCAACAGCACGAGTGCTAACAGGGACTTCATTAATGTGCACGGTCTGCCCCTGCCATCTCCAGGTCTCCACGTGCCAATAAATCTTCTGGTTTGGAACAAACTCACTGGGAAGTACTATAGCGAGTCAAGCAGAGGTCTTGGGCACGGGGAACAATGGCCCATAAAGCAAACATGCAGCAGTGTGCTCAGCTGCCGGAGATGCTGCCGGCACATGTGCTCAGGAAGATTAATATGCACTGAGCAACCAGGAGTGGGGAGGGAAGCTTGCAAGATTCCTCTCATTAGTCCATCGTTCCAGCTGAATTAACAACTCACAAGTTTTGCCCAGCCCTTGCTGGATCTGCTATTAAATGGCACCATCTATTAGTGGAGAGTCAAGTGCATGTGTATGTGAGTGGGGGTTAAAAGCCTGTTAGACATTCTGTGGGGAGGGTGAGGGAGAGATGTTCCCCCATGATGATGGAATCTGATAGAGAGCCCCTTGTCGCTCTCTTCCCTCTCATGAGGAGATGCAGGAGAGCCTAGGTGCCCCAAGCTGGAAGAGGAAGTCACAAATGAATTCAAAATGAACATGCTGTGGGCAAAAGAAAGAGAGCTGAAAGGAGGATATGCATACAGGAGTAGGGAAGGGGCATGGGCAGTATGGGAAATATGTGTAGTAACAGCCAACAAGCTTCCTGCATCTACAGAGAGACTTTAGAGGGACCATTATCAACAGTACCATACTTGCAGCCAGCTCTAAGAGAAGACAAGGTCCTTGCTGAGATGCCCCACCAGGACAGCAGCAGCCCAGCTAAAGGTCCTGTGTCTCACTCATGCCAAGGGACACACCAAAGGAGTGAATAGGGAGGTTCTGCATGGAGGCAGAGTGGACGAGGAGGGTTTCAGCAAGGCTCTGATTTTGAGGTGCTTTTATTGAGGCAGAGATTAAATCACAGCAAAGCAGAGCAGGGATGAAGCATATCCTACAGAAGGCTCTGGGATGCCTCGCAGGGCAGCAGCTCGGAGCCGAGCCAAGTGGGAGGATTACTTCTGCGAAGGGTGTTGTGTGCCAAGGATATTTCTCATACTAATGATCACAGGCTGAACACAAAGCAGGATCTTCATGGGGATTAGGAATAACCCATTGACCTTGTAACCCAAGGCAGCACTGGAACAGATCCTCTCCATGTCCAGCTGCTTGGTAGGTACTATCCAGGGCTAATATGGCTGTTCATCCAGATAACCTGGAGCATCCCGTATCTGAACAGTTTCATTCCTGTGTCAGTCTCTGTGAGCTGGGAGGAGAGGAAAACCAGTAACTCACCTGCACTGGTGGAAGGAAGAAATCAGCTTGTGCCACACTGACTTATTTGCCAAAGGGTCAAGGCTCAGCAAAGCCAGTCAGCTCCTTCAGCCCTGTCCTGACAAGTCTTGCTCTCTGCTGGTGCAAAGGCTCCCACTGGGCTCCCCACCATATCCAAGCCCCCTGCAGCCCCTTTGTTCACCTCCTGTCCATTATTACTCACCTCCATCCTTTGCTTTCCAGTACCAAGCAACTGCCCTTTGATTGTCCCCTCAGAGAGGGCCATCCCTATGGAAAAGCTGTGAGCAGATGTTCTCCCTTATTGTCCTCTCTGAGATTTCTTTCCTGTCTCCTCTCCCCCACCTTCTCCTCCTCCTTTATTCTTTGACTCAAGAGCTGAAATGAAAACACCTCCTTCTCTGACAGCCCCCGAAAACAGCAGGAGGGAAACCAGCTCCGTTCTATTGATTTGCAAGAAAAGAAATACAGAGAAACGTCTTGATAGCATTGTATCAAAAAGCTGATGATGTGCTGCGCTCAGATGTCTCAGGAGACTGGATCTCAGCTCCTCTGACTGTTTGAAGACTTTCTGAGTCTCCAGGGATCTCAACGACTCCAAAGCTGCCACAGTAAAGTGAGAAAAATCAGACATATCCACTGCTGGCAAAGGCTTCCTCTGTGGGAATCAAAGGAGGCAGCACAGAATTGGTATATATTCAGTATGGCCAAAGAGCAAGAAAGCAGTGAGGGGAAGCTATGGGAGCTTAACTTATACTGTTTGGGAACAGGGCCGGGAGAAGACATGCCTCCTCTCTGCTGCCTGCAAGTACTGTCCAAGTAACAACCCAGAGAAAGGAGGGAGGAGGTGAGATCAGCCTTGGCTGATCAAAGGCATTGGATAACTGAGCTGAGAAGCAAGAGGGAAAGCCTGATCATCAGAAACCTTGACCATCAGAGGAAGGAGAGGGTGGTGAGCTTCATGCCTCAGAAACACAAAAGCAGGGATGCTGAAATACATTGTGATGGGTAACTGATGACTTTCTTGTTCCTCATTTGCACCATTCATTAAGAGAGGTCCTACAGGGCGCACTGTTTTCACTGTGTATTTCACATTGTGTTTTGCAGCCCTTGAGAAGACGCTGGTTCAGGGACATCACTCCCCTGATCCACAGATTTACTGCAACCTCTGGGCAACTCAAGAATGCAAAATCACCCTGCAAAAAAAGCCAAGGACAACAGGCCCTGTCCTATTCCTATTTCTGGTGCTCTCAGCACAGAGAGCTCTGTCCAAACTGTAGTTGTTCATATTCAAAAGCTCTTGCTGGGATTTTCCTGCCAGAGAAGCAAGTCTTTTCCAACCTTCGGGTTCCCCATGCTTCTGACCTCTCCTGGGCCTCTTAGAGTAGAGCACAGGGATTTATGGGGAAGAATTAACCACCCTGATAAAGGCTTTTCCTCCTTTCCTCCCTGCGCTGAGCCCAAACATACAAGGTACTAGGTGAATCTGGGATTGCTGCTGGAGAACATCTGCCTTCTCTATTTCTGTCATCCTACTGCGTACGTTCCTGTCATGTCTACCCCACTACGTCTCACCTTATTCCCACCAGAGAAGTATGAGGTCAACCGACGGTTGGAAGTCAGGAAGTCAAACAAGGTATGCTCCAAACCTGCCAGTTTCTTTACGCTGTCTATTCATGCAGGCTAGAGAGTTGCTGCAGATGTGAGGAAGCAGGACATCCCCAGTGTCTTTGGGAGGAAGGTGATGGGACCTATTTTCCGCAGGTTAGGGTATGCATTCCAGGGCAGCTTATGGCATCAGAGACTTGCTCTCCTCAGTGCCTCACTAAGATCAAAGATGAGAGAAATGAGTTAAAGATTGGATCTTCTCTTCTGGAGTGGCTGCATTTTCTTCTTCCACTGCTACTCATGGGCTGTAGAGTGGCCATGCTCACTGGGAGGGGGAGAAAGTCAGTCCTGAATAACCCCAGTAGATAGTTAAGATCAAGGCATTAATAGATGAAGAGAATGAAGAGGACAAAGATGTAGCACAGCTCCTTCCTCACCTGCCTGCACTGTGCTGTCATGCTCCATCACCTGGTTCTGGCTTGCATGGTGGACTGATGGATCACATCACACCCTGCCAGGCCAGAAGGGCAGAGAGCCTGATGGTTCTGCCATCAGCTGGAGGCTTTCCTCATGCTTGAGGTTTTCCAAAGCGATGCTATAGTCATTTACCATTGCACACATGCTGTTATTACATTTGGAAGCAAGAGCATCAGGTAATCAGCCACATTCAATTAGAAGCTCATTAGCTTTACGGAAGCTTCCTCCTCATTGTGGACTCAGTTGTGCCCCCTTAATCATGTGATGGCTCCAGCAAAATCAGTAAGAGCATTCCTGTGGCAAGGTGCTTTGTGGAATGAGGAAAGGTGTTACTGCCTGCCCAGATGGGAGCACAAAACAGAGCTCTCAGCTGGCAGAAAAGCAACCCCTTGCATTCAAAAGCTCAGCCACCAGCATCCTGAATTGCTTGAATTATTAACTTAACCAGCGCTACAAGGGCAATAGCGTTTAACAAATAGCACACAGAGTTCTTTGCTCTTCTTCACTGTACCAGCAGCAAGGCTCACGCTGCTGTTTTCTAAGAGATCCATTACATTTCCCTAAGTTCTCCCAAAAGCTGCTCTAAGACCTCAGTTTTAAACAAAACACAATTCTCTCTAGTGCTTTGATCCTCCCATTGCTCAGGTCTTTCCAAAGGCTCAGGATGCTGTTCCCTTTGAAGCTGCATGCTTTCATGGGTATGCTGCCACAGCTTCCCCTTGGACTGGCATCCTTCTGCTATGTCAGGGTCTTGGTCTCCCCCCAGCTTCTGAAGCCCTAAAGCAGAACTGGTGGCCATGTAATGACAGGGCTGAGCTGTAAGAGATGACGCTCCCTGTGACTCTGGGAACCCTGACTCTCTGGAAGCATTGCATGGTCTCTCCTGTTCCTACTGCAAAGGCATTTTTGCCTGGAAAAGATCTAATGTTGCACAAAAGGGAGCTGGGAGTAACCTGAATCCTTTGCTTAGCTTTGTATGCATGAAGTTTTGTACTGAGAGCACTATACTGATGCTGAGAAAGGAGAATATGCTGCAGTAAAGGAGAGGGCCCTACCATAGAGGAGTCTGTGTGGCTCCTCGGGGAGCCCTGCTGCAGGGACTTGCCCTGGCTGGCAGGAGCACAGGGAGGGAAGGAAGAAGGCTCCAATAAGCTGAAATCAAATCCTTTCCATTTTGATCTATTTTGGACGAGGGTACAAGAGGCACATTTTGTGCATGTTGAGAAAATCCCCACCTTTCTGCTGGTGAGCACTGTAGAGGCTTGCATATGCCTTGAGCTCAGCATTAATCGCTGTCTCCCACAGCACCACAGGCCCCATCCATGTGCACCCCACACATTACAGCCACTCAGATGGCTGAGCATCCCACACAGGGCTACAGAGCTGGGCCAGTGGCACTAAACAGAGACAGCCTCAGCCCAGTCATCACCAGGAAAGCCTGGTCTCAAGCTGGAAAGCCAAGCCTCTGGGTCAGGGTGCTTATGCTGGTGCAAGCACTGACAGAGGGATGAGCTGCTTCCAAGGCATCCTTCTGCCTCCCTCCTTTCCCCTGTGCCATGGGCATAGCAGGCTAAACTGGAGGCACACTGGGTGCTACACAGGCCTGGCCATGCCTGGCAAGGATGCAAAGAAACCAGCTGCCCACAGAGCCACACAAGAGACACCTTGTCAACATGCCTAGCCATATGTCTGCCCAGGATTAGTGAATGCGCTGCCAGACCCAAAGCACCATCATTTTGCTAGCAGAAAAACACTCAATATTCCCTCTCACGCAATTCACTCAATGCTACTTTATTAGCATGACGAGCCAAGCCAGGGCTGCCAGCTCTCAGCTATCTGATGCTCTACGCTCCTGTCTAGGGATGACGTGGGCTGCCCTGGCTGCAGAGCAGTGCTGCAGGGAAGAGCTTCATAGGGATGCAGGTGAAAACCTCGTCCAGTCCCTGCTGACAGCTCCTGTCTCTCTCTAGCTGGACCAGGTCCCCATCCTTTCCTTGGCACAGGAATGGCCTCAAAGGCCCAGTGATGCTGCCGGCACCAGACCTGTGTGAGCCAAGCCAGAACCATCCTGTCTGCTGCTGCTGTTGTTTTTTCTCATGCTCTCGATTTTTCCAGGACTGACATCGCTTTCCCTGGTGTTGCCATAACAACTGGCATTAAGGGCTTGTTGACATTGCCCCGTTGTACTAATTGCACAATTTCCTGTCACTGTTACATGCCAGTTATGCCTTTCAAAGGGCTGAAGTCGCTTTCGGCCACCTCGGCCACTCACTCCCTCGCTGCTTCCTTGGGCCTTGTTAGGGAGCTTGATCAAGTGAGCAAATGGTCCTGAAATGTCATTTAACTCTGTGCAGAGCAGGTGTTGATTCTGTAGCTGAAACACAGGTAGTTTCCAGTAGTTTGCATGCACTGATGCTTTCACCATTGTGCTGGCTGGGGACGTGATACCTACAGCAACAGCAGGGGGAAAGCTTAGGGATGGGTGACTGCTGGGTCATGGCCTTTGTAGCCACAAACTCTGGGACAGAGCTCAGGTAAGATGTCATGGCCACCCCTTCCCCTGCCAGGACCACTGCTCCAGGCCAGGAAACTCATCCTGGGGACAGGGGAAGCAGAAGATGTGCTTTCCCCAACGTGGGGAGCGGCCATTTGCACTGCCCTGTGCTCCTTACCTAAGGGGTGCAAGCTCTGGAACACCTGCAACGAGCTGGAGGGGTCCCAGAGGTCCTTATCCACCAGGAAGGAAGGGCTCCCCTCTCCTGAATGGGATATCTGAGACACTGTGGCATGAGTCTGATGAGCTGCCTGCGAGCTCATGGGTTTTAATCCATTCCTTGATGGAGACAAAATGATTAGGAGGATCAATTGCATTGATCCAGCCTAGTTTTCAAAGGATGCTCAGATCACCTTGAGACACTTGTTGTCTTAGCCCGTGGCAGCATCACTCCACCTAGAGCATGACTGCACTCCAATCCCAGTTGGACCCCTACCTTCCTTGTTCCTGGTAGGTGCTTCAGGGTGCCTGGAAGCCCTTGTGATCCCAGTCCAGGGTCTCTCACAGCACTTTATGGCTTGCAGCAGACAGTGAGAGGTCAGCCCCTCTCCAAACACTATGGGAGGAGAGAAGAGAGCAGCTCAGACCAAGCACCATGAACTTGGCTGGGAAAAGTGGGAGCCTCCTTCCCTGGATTCCTATCAGTCCCACAAACCCAGCTATCACCTAGGGATGCTGGACAAAGGACACAGGCAGACTGGATGCAAGAGAAGCTCCCAGTCCCCACTGGGCTCTCCTACATGAGCAGCAAGGCTGCCCTATTGTACTCCTTAGTAATTCATCACCAAGACACTCACTTCATAAATATTAAATGAAGGGCTCCATAAATTTTTAAAGCAGAAATAAAACTGCATTTGGTGGAGAACCCCCCCCCCCACTTCTCACCTCTTCCTGTTGTCTTTCCTCCTTTCCATGGCCTTGCCGATGGTGGAAAACAGCACTGCACTCAGCCCCACGGCTGCTAATGTGAGAACAGAGCTGATATTTCCGCAGGGCGCTTGCAGGTGGATTTATCTGTGCAAGAGCACATCATTAGCACATCTTCCCAACTTGCCAGGTATTGAGGAGGTCACGCTGCAGAGCATCACTCTGTTATGTCATTAAATGTAATCATAAAAATGCCATGTCCTGAACTAGTACTGCTCGAAGTACCACTGCCTGCGTAACACCCATGCCCAGCACCATTCTCCAGTATTTATTTCAACCCAGCTGGTGCATTTTTTGGTCCAAATGCAGTTTTGTATAGGAGTAACCGATCCCATCAAGGAGGCTGACCTACGTGTGGGGTGCACAAGTACAATAGGCCTCCAGAATTCTTAGAGAAGGCTTTGGCAAAGCATGGAAGGGGTCCCTGTGCATTTGGGGCAGTTACAAGTCCCTTTCAAAGGGTTCTGAGAAGTGATCAGTTTCAACCCGCTCCCCTGGGTCACACATCTTGGACCTAACAAAAGCAGGAGCTGTGGGTTTCATACTGCATTGGTGACACCACAACAGTATTCCACACTCAAAACGGTGCTGCAAAACCAACCAAACCCAACGCACAGGCCAGCGTGTCACTGCCTGTGATAGCTTCTGATTACCCATGCAAGCTAGGGCTTGCTGCTGGCATGCTCTTTGGGCTGGTTTCCTCGCTATGGCTTTCTATTGGGTCACCCCACTCCTGGTCCTCTGGACATGGAGGAGAAGGTGGCCACAGCTGACCACAGCCATTGAACACAACCCTTTGCAGGGGCTAACAAGGGGCACAGCACTCCAAGCACAGCCTGCACATCCCTGGGAGCTGCAGAAACACCTTCATCCCTCCCTGTCAGCCTGCTGCAATGAAGAGCACGGATGAATCATTAGGACAAGTGCTACTACAGCCCAAGTGCAAATCAGGGAAGATTGGACCTTTGGCAAATAATAGCTCTCTGCTGAAGTGTGCTGCTCTTCTGTATTCAACTGTGGCTTCTTGTGCTAACCCTGTTGCAGGGGATGCATGGCAGAAAGGGTCACATTGCCACCCCTTAGGCTACTGTACATGTGCCTCAGCAGTCTGATTACAACTAGGTCACCCCCAGTGACCTGCAAAGGAGCAGCCAGTGCTCAGACTGGCCCTGAAAACTGTTATATCCCATTAGTCACTGCGGTATCTCAGCATCACTACCTTGCTTATGTATTAGAAAGCAGAACTTGGCTAGAAAAGCCTGATGCCAGGTTACCCCATGCCTGTTGTTCTCCCTGCACCCTCTCAGCTTTCTCCCCTAAGAGCTCTCTGTGAAGGGCAAATGTCAGCAAATCCCTGCTCCTGCAGTCATTATCTGCAGGGAGGAAAACGACCTGTCAGCAGCTTTCTGATCAGAGTGGCTCAGGTGGACTTTGCCTGGGCTCTCCTCAGCCAGACAAGGATGAAAAGGAATCCCACAGAGCTTTCTCCTTGCTGCTGAGTACTCCATAGAGTCATCTTGGGCCTTACACTGCAGAGGGACTCTAACTTTGCAGCTAGCCTCAAAAACACGTGCAAGAGTTCATGGCTGCTTTGATGGACTCCATCTTTTTGGCAAGATATTGTTGCTTCTCTGCAACTGAGAAATGTCAGAGTCAATGCTTACAGTGCTGTGTTGATGCAAAGGAATTCATTGCCCCAGATCCCCTGCTGAACAACGTAAAACCCGGGATGCAACTCTCCCTCCATGCATCAAGTGCTGCCTGCTGCAGTCACAGGGAAACCTCTAAAGCATGAATGATGCTTCATAGTGCCTGGATGTCTTCCAGCCACCCTGGCCAAGCCTCTCCTCACCACAGGCTGCTCTCACCACAACTCCTTGTCGCCTGGAGCATCATCCCTATGGCATGGACTGGGTGGGAGGTCATGCTTGGTGGAGATGTCTCTCAGCTGAGCAGGAAGGGAAGGATTCCCAAGCTTCCAGCTGCCAATCCCACACAACAGAGCCAGGCATTAAACAAAACAGAAACTCATAAAAGTGATTTTTAAGCTAAGAAGGGAACCACAAGTTATTAAAACCTGCACTCAGCTGGGTGTGGGGCTTACGGAGCATTTTCCTGGCTTGCCTTCAGGCTGTGGGATTGCCCCAGCCATCAGGGCAGGGTGTATGACAAGGAGAGACAACGATCCATTTTGAATATTGCATATTTAAGCAGGCTTGGGTTCCAATCCATCACATCCCCAGCTTCCCCGAAAATTAATCTTCAATAGCTTATCGAGAACTTCAGAAAATTAATATCCCAGCGTTTCACCTTAGGGGAACAGTGCTTGCTCTGGCTGAATATGCATGCAAGAGCGAAAGAGCAAGGGATGAGCTGTCTCTCTGCACATCTTCAGGTTCAAAAGCTGGTTTTAGCAGAGCCGCCCACCACCTCCATGGGGTTCCAGCTCTGTGGGCGCTGCAGGAAAAGCTGATGGAAAACAGCTTCATGGGAGCCACTCAGAGAGGCACAGAACCCTGCAGTCCCTTTTCCTTTATGGCCAGACTCCCACTGAAGAAAGGGATGCAGGGTGATGGGCAATGTGAAAAATACATGGCCCTTCCCAGGCAGTTCAGGCCCAACAATGATTGAATCTGCCCTTAGTTTCAGCCCAAGGAAGCATGAAGAGGAACAGGAACAGACTGTTTGCCTGTTATCTGGATCCAAGGAGCTGAACATCTGCGCTCTCACTCCCAAATGCAGTAGAGGGGAAAGGCTCCCACTGGGAACCTGTGGGGCATGACAGCATCCAAGCTCCATGAACCTGCTGGAGGAGGACATTGGGAAGCCAACGAGGGAGTGTCGGCTGTCAGTCAGGCACAGCTCACATCCCCAGAGGCCCGTACTGCTTGACTGCGTGCCTTTCAGGAGCAACTCGTTCATGAGCAAATAGCTTTTACAGCCACAAAGGTCAGAATCCTCCATGGGCTGGCAGCAAGCCCTGGCAAGTCACCAGCAGACGTGGCCAACATCCCCCCTCTGAGCTAATGCAGATCCAGTGCAAAGGGATAACCCATCCCTGAGGAAGGTTTTGAGCTGCGGAGTTCTCACAGGCACCCTCAAGTAACCCTCAGTAGTGTGAATGTGTCTATCTGCATCATCAGGGTCAACGTTTCCAGCCCTTGGAAATACAAAGACAAACACGTGTGTGTAAGTACCAGTGAGGAAGGGCTGGAGGGACGGATGTGCTTCCAGTTAACCACAGTGAGAAGGACCCAGCCCAGGGGGCTGTGCTCTCCTATAGCCCCAGGATGGGTGACCTGCTCCTTAGCAAGGATGCCAGCAGTGAGGTTTCAGCACAGCATGGCTTATTTCTGTTTGCTCTACAGGAAGGAAGCAAAAAACCACTCCTACCAGAGAAAAGATCTGTTTGGAAACTGACTTTTATCATTTAGCCAGAGGAACCCCAGTCACACAACAAGGGTGCAGTGACCAGCATCTCCTCTCCTCCACATATACCCAGCATTGACCCTGAAGACACAGCTAGCAGTGTCCATGAGTCAGAGATGCTGAGTATGGCAAGTCAGCCCTCTAAGAGATTTTGTTCCATAAACCCACCTCCCTTTCCATCACTTGGAATTTGATAAACCCAGTTCCCTCCCAACTATCCTCTCACCACTGCTATCAATGTGCTTGCCCATGCACCAGTCTTGTACCAGAAGGCCAGGGCACAAGGGAGGGCTGCTTTGCTGCCTATCTTCTCACTGTGCCCATCACAGCCATCCCTTTGAGAAGTAGAACAGGGCTTGGAAAAGTGGTGTCTAGCTTGTGTTTCCAGATGGATCACCTTGCAACTGCCTGATAAACATGAATGGGAGCTGGATCCCCCTTTCCCACTTGCTCCTAGCTTCTGGGCAGCTGAGGGTCTCAAGTGGAGGGGAAGGAGGAGAGCTAGGAGAAAGCCACACATGAGAAAAGGGGTATTTTGGTGCCAGATTTGTGCCAGGCAAGAATGGAGAACCAAGAGGGGCAGATGAAGAGCTGGGCACCGGGGGATTGCCCCAAGCCATTTCTCAGAAACTCTTACCAGCTTCCTTATTAAACAGGCACTGTGGCAATAGGATTAAAGGGTCAGGGAGCATGGGACCACATCCGAGACTGGATTATCTGGAAGAGAATTAAATGGAGATTATCTCCAGCCTAGCACGCACTGCCAGTGCCAGGTCACTGTGCTTGTCAAATCTCCCTCTCCAGCAGCCCCCTCCCATGTGCTGGCAGCCCAGGCCCCCATTATCACAAGGACTGGATTTAAAGCTCCTCCGTGTCTCTCTCCTTTTGCCCATATGGGGGACTCAAGGGGCTACAAACTCATCTGCAGCTCCCTACATCACAGCAGGGCTGGAAGGATCTGTTATTAATAATTAAGCACCCACAGAAGAAGCAGAGGAAAACTGCAGCACCCCACGGGATGTGGGACATCCCAGGAGTGTGTGATGAAGCAAAACCTGAAGGATGCTAGTGCTGAACACCAGTGAGTTGTGCAGTGGGGCAGTATGGGGAGAGCTGCATGGGGATAGGATGTCCTGGTGATGCAGATGTAGGGTTGGGATATGGAGAGGCTTTCTCAGAAGGATGGCTGGGAGAGGGGCCTAGCACCTGGCCCCATGCAGAATGTGCCCCAGGCAGCAGAGCAAGCTCTCCAGCCAGATGCAGACCCCTTCATCCCACTGTGTTCCTTGGCTCTGTTGTCCCATTTCCAGAGAGGATATTGTGTCTGCTCAAGGAGATGCAGATGACTGCCCCACTCGTCACAGAGGACCTGGCTGTAAGCTGCATCCACCTTGCTCCAGCAGCTCCCTCAGCAGCTCCCTGAAGGAATGATTACATATCTCCATAAAGAGGGCACTTATATGTTCATCTTCCCCAGAACCTCCTGCCTGCACTCTACAAGCGCTAATTAATTAAGCCATAGACCCGGAGCTGCAATGGGATCCGTGCCTGCCTGCTACAGCGGGGAAACCCAGATGGGGTTATAGCAGAAAGGGTTTGCCTACAGAGTAAATCACTACGAGAGCCCAGAACAGACTCTGGGTTCCTGCAGCTCACTTGCAGCACACGGGGGTACTCCCAAATGGGGAAATCAAATGTTTGCCTGGCAACAAGAAATTATACAAGGAAAAAAAAATTGAGCCAAAATGGATTTTTGGGAAGCAGATGGCTCAAGGTGTGAAAACGAAAAAGCAACGAGAAGAAAACCTCCCCCAAGAAAAACCAAACAGAGTCGGTAACAAGTGTTACACTGACAATAAAAATGAAGCCTCCAGGGGTAATTTGGGGAATTACAGATCAGTAAATTGCGCATCTGTGTGCACCAAATTGATTGGAATGATAATTAAAACCAGAACATCTCATAATACAGCCCCGTGTGCACGTCTCAGAAGAAAACCACATCTCGCTCATCTCCCCCATTTCTATGGATGTGCCAGTCCAGCAGTGGATATAGAACAACAAAGCAGTGATTTGTTTAGAGTTCCTCTGATAGGAGATTGTCCAGAGAGCTGCTAAGAAAGCTAATGAGCCACAGGGCAGGAGGCACTGCCTTTTCCTGCATGGAAAACTGGTAATGAGTCCCAAAACAGAGAGGTTAAATTGGGGTTTTGATGGCAAAAGATTAGCAGCAGTGCAGCTGGGATGCATGGTAGGATTCCTGCTGCACAAGGGTGTTATTAATGGTCTGGATGGAGGAGTGGAGGCAGGAGACAGGAGCAAACACAAACTTCTTCAGGTGATTCATGAGCACAGGAAACGGCAAGGAGCTTCACAGAGTCTCAAAGGTGCTCTATGAATGGGTACCACAGTACCAAATTGTACTGATGCTGATAAATGCAAAGAAATGCTCTTTACAGCATGAAATTTAAAGGGTTTATGTTGTACAATTCCCAGAGGAGGCTGGGGCTGTCCAGGGAACAGCTCAATCCACTCTCCCTGTTGAAGGCACAGCAACAACCAGGGAAGCCTCAGTGCAACTGAGACTGGTCAGGCAATGTGTGGCAAATAGTGAGGAGAGAAGCATGAGCCCACATGGATGGGCACAGCAGGGCTGTGAGTGAGCCACTGAAAGAAGTAGGGAACCTGAGTGATGGGGGACCCAATGATCTGGATGGGAAGGCACGAAGCAAACTTACAAGTGGCAGAGAGAAGATGGGAAAGCCCAGTTTTCCCTGTTTCTGAGCAGGAGGCAAGGCAGTGAAACACAGGGAGAGGGCAGGAAAATGACACATGACCTGATGTGAGATTAAATGACAGTGTTTTTTCCCCAGGAAATAGCTGTTTGATGCTAGATACTCAGTGAGATTCAGTGCTGGCTTCAATGCACACACAGTTATCAATGAAACCCAGAGCACTGCTATTATTAGTGACATCTTGTGATGATTATGGGAAACCTTGTACTTGGGGCTCCAGCTCTGCCAGACTCCCAGAGGACCCATGTCATTCCCTGGCTGCCCCAGCCCCTGTGGGGAGCTCTGCATCAACCCAGAGGCAGTGAGACAGCTCCTACCCAGCCAGACCTTGCTAGCAAGACATAATATTGCTCTGCTGAATGGGAGGATGAAACTCCAGGAGGGAGGCATAAGGAAAGCTCTCAGGAACAGAAACTCTCATCCTTGGCAACCTGCACCTGAAAGCTTTTGATAGTCTTTAAGCCTGTCTGCTGTCCAGAGAAGCTGTGGCTGCCCCATCCCTGGCAGTGTTCAAGGCAGGTTGGATGGGGCTTGGAGCAACCTGGTCTGGTGGAAGGTGCTCCTGCCCATGGCAGTGCTCTTGAACTGGATGGGCTTTAATGTCCATTCCAAACAAAATCATTCTACAACTCTCAGCTCAGAACAGCCCATTGCAGAGGAACTGCTCCAAGCTTGGCCGATATCACCCCATCCAGGCTATCCCACCCCAGCCCAAGCAACAGAGTGTACCTGGCAGTGCTAGCCATGCCAAGCTCATATTCCACATCAGGAATATCTTCCATCTGCACTGGGAAGAAACTTCCCCCTGTGTGAGGGCAGGCAGCTGCTTCAGCCCTCATGAACACCACAAAGGCTTCACAGAACAGGACAAAACCTTCAGGCGGACACAGAATAGGAAGTGGAAAACCTTAAGGAAACGCTGATCTGGAGGCTCCCAGTGCTGCTCCAGCCCCTGCTGGCTCACTGCAGCCCTTGCACCCCATCAGTGCCAAGAGCTCATCAGCCAGACCTGCTGTTCTCCTGGTTTTTGTCTCCTTCCAAACCCCCATCTCTGCTCACAGACATGGAGTTTCTCAATGCCAACAAACAGAGCCTGTATTAAGCAAGTGAACCCTGCAGTTGCTCTGCTGCAGATGAAACCCAGGCTTGGAGAAGGGCTTGCAGGGGTGAGAAGAGAGCATCAGCCCCTGGCACCTTCACCCTCTCCATATCAGCCATAAAGTTATTTCCCACTGCACAGTTTTTACTTCCCTCTTTCCTATAAGCATGGTGACACCAGTCCCAGGGCTCACCTTGCCCAACACAGTATGGGACACTATAGATGTATATTCCTAGGTTATTATGCCAGGATTATACTCCTCTAGCCTCCCAGTGCTCCCTTCACATTCATCTTTAATCAAAGGAAGAAAGAGTCCACTTGTGCCCCAGGACCATGGCCCTCATAAGTCTGTGTCTCTATCTTTGAAAGAGGAGCAAGCTTCCCCTCCACTCCCTTCCCAACTTCCCTCTCCTAGATCCATCATCATTAGCAACTATAAATGTCAGAGCTGCAGCCATTAGGCTGCTATTCCTAGATAAATAATGCTTTTCATATTTAATTTACAAGTGGTTGCAGAGCCTGTTTGGAGTGCACGGGGTTAATTAAGAGCTGAATTAGATGGAAATGCTTCTCCCTGAGGAAACTCAATTAAACTCTTCTGGCTAGAAACCCCAACAAGGATGACCGGGATTTCTCCCCAAAGAGCTCTTCTGCACCAGCCACCCTGAGCACTGTGTCCCCTCTGCCTGGGGAAAGGGCCTCGTCTCCCACCTATGCCATGCCAATGCTGCTGATGGGCACAACTGGCTGTTTCTGATCTCCATGGGAAAGGAAATGGGGCACCAAAGCTGTGGAGGTAAAAACCAGGCAATGATGAGGACAGGACTAAGGAACACCCAGCACCTGCATTGGACATGTACTGTAACAGCGTCTCCTTTCGAGTTTGAATGTTGAGAGTCCCTGGCATGCCAGTGATGCTCATGGTTAATCCTTCCTCCTGCTACACAAACAAGTTACCAAATGCTCCTTGGAAAAGTGATCTCCAAAACAGGAGGTGAGCCAAGACCTTGCTATGCAAGTGAAGGAAGCCCCTGGCTGCCTCCTCCTCCCAGACATATGCTCAACAAAGCAATGCATGCTGCGAATCATAAACTAGCACAGGCCCCGTGTGAGCTGTACATCCTTCCTGTGGTGGCACATGGGCAACAGCTCCTTTCCTTCCCAAGAAAAGGAGCTATGGACTAAGCAACATTGCTGAAGAAACAAAACAAACACGAGAATCCCTTTAGAGAAGGAAGTGAGATCTTTTGGGATGACAGGGAAGTTTGTTTACATGGACTTTTTGCTCTGATCCCAGCCAAGTAAGGAAGGCAGTGCATCAGGGAGCACATATCTGGCTCACCAGACAGGATGAAAGTGCTAAAATTCAAGCGTTTGATGTCCATACACAACACCTTGTAAAGACCTGTCAATCCAAGAAAGTGGTGAGACCAATCAACAGCTCCTCAGACTTACACCCATTTAAACCTATGTTTACTCTTCTGCATATGTCCTTTCAACAGCCAAATCCAAGAGGCAAATGGTCTGGTGACATCTACATGCCACCCCATCCTGAAGTTTCAGCTACAAGGAGGTGGAGGACTAGTACCAGGAATTTCCCTTATCAGCAGATGCTTGGTCTTAGGGACCTGCGTGTCCCACAGCTCCTTCCCTGTCTCTATCCCTGGATGATGCTGGCTGGAGCCCCATCTGAAAGCGATTCAGCTGTTCCTTCAACTCCCACAGCACAAGGAAGATGAGCACCATACCATCCTTTCATCAGCCTCAGTGTTTGATGTGATTTCCTGCTGCATTCACTTGGCACTTGAACATTCAGGCCTATCCATTTCATCTTCATTGTGCCCTTAATTTGATCATTATGTTGTTCCACCTCTAACTGACTTAGAGAAATTTCATAGGAAGCTTGCCCTGCAACATGCTTGACAAGCATACATGTGCCTAGTTGGCCTTTGTATAACATTTGTGAGGCAGAGCACAGAAATCAGGTTATTCTGTTGACTGGCAGCATGGATAATGAACTTGGGAGCACAAGTCCCTTTGGTAATGTGCTCGGCTACCAAACCAGAGCCCCTGTACCCCACAAAGCCTACCTCATCCTTCCCCTGTCCACGGACAGGCTCAGGCAGAGATGCCTGCTGCTGAGCCATGCAGTGTCAGGGGAGCTAGGCAGCTCAAGGAATGCATGTATTTCTGTTCAGATATGGTTGTTTCCTCCAAAAGCATTTCCAAGTGAGGCTGCACAGGGAGGAAGAGAGATGGGTACTTGCTACACCTCTACCAACCCATTTTCCACCCTAGCTCTTTTAGCATCTCCGCTGTTTAGCTGCACGCAGCCCCTCACAGTACCTAGCACTGTGAGAGATGTCCTAACTGGGGGATGACAGGGGATTAAAATCAGGATCTAGAAAGCCTTCAGCCCCTTCCCCAGAGGCTGCAAATCCTCATCTCTCTGATGCCACCAAGGTGAAGGGACCCCCACAAACCTGTGCAGAAGCAGGAGAAGCTGAAAGTGGGAGCAAAGCAGAAGAAATCTTGGGAATCACATGGACCTCATCCCAGGACTTTGTAAAGCCCACAGAGCCTTCCCCATGCTCTGCAGCAGGGAAGCCAAGAGCCTTTGATACCAGCCCTACCTAGACCTGCTTGCTCATATCTGGCTGTAGGTAAGTGAATGGGTTAATACTTATTTGGTACTTACCCAAAACAAGCCTCCTGCTGACAAAAAAGCCTCAGGAGCCTGGCAAGGACCAGCTCCCAGTAAGCACACATGGAGTGCCAAGGATGCCAACATGCTGTCTCCCCATCCCTTGGGAAGTTTTCATATTTAATTAGAAGTTAAAGCAAGAAAGAGGAGTGCATGTGTAGGAGTAAACCATCACCCGGGTAGCTGATTTCCCCCATGCAGGAGACAGAAGCAAAGGAACATTTAATCCTGCTGGCTGAGCATGGCCAAGGGGAGATCTACAGGGACTTCTCTGTGCAAATGCCGTACGGTGACAAACAGCCTGGGTAACAGGATAAGCTTTATCTGAACAATCGGCCACTTCAGTGCAGCCTCCCAGGGCCACTGGCACCGCCGGCGAGGGGTCGCCTGGGGACAGCTCCTCTCTGGCAGAAGAGGAGCCGCAGTTTTGGATGGTGCTGGATTTGGGCGATTTAGCCCCAAATCCTCACTGAGCACCCCCTTTGCATAGAAACTGCCCTGTTACACACATCCCATAGTAAAACCCTTCTGCTTGCTGCTTTGGAGCAAGAGGGTCGGGCCTCATACACCTATCAGGGCTTTCAGCTGCCGGCACCATCCCTGCCGGCGACCTGCCTGTTTTCCTAGAGCTCTTGTGAGCACGGGGATATTAATGATGCTGCCTTTTGATATGCAAACAGAGCACTCATTACGCCTCTCACCCCACATCCTCTGAGCTGTTAATTAAAGAGTGTGCAGCAGGCAGAAAATTATCATCCTCGCCTGCAAAATAAACCAACAATGCTCGGATGGCTGCACCCCCCCCCCCAGCACACACAGGAAGACCTGACAACGGAAGGATGGATGGATGCACGGTGCCCGGAGCCCTAAAAGCTCCCATGCAGCATGCAGAGACGCAGCAGGTTAGAACTGGTCAGGTTGAGGACAGCTGTGGCATAGAATCATAGAGTGGTTTGGGTTGGAAAGGACCTTAAGATCATTCAGTTCCAACCCCTTGACATGGGCATGAGGGACAAACGCATAGCTCCCAGGCTGCAGTTACCAATGCCACTAGGCAGAGAAGCTTTTTGCCCAACTTCTCCATGGATCTAGGTGAACAAAAGAGATCTGTTTCCATCAAACCAGGGAAGCAGGGGTTTCCCCTTCCCCAGCCTGGATGCTCACTGCTGGGAAGAGATGGAAACAAGTTATTTTTGTGCTGACCTTCATGGTGCCTCTGCTTCCTGGGATAGAGGGAGACCTGGATCCATCACAGCACTTTTCAGGGCAGACAGCAATAACTGGGTGCTCTTGATGGGGAGCTGCTGCTGTAGCCCACAAGCAAGGTTAATGGGGCTGATGTACACAACAAGCTGGTGCTTGGGCCTTGATGAGCCTTTTGGGGAGAGAGGAGCAAGATAATGGGAGCCAGGTGGGGAAGGATGCCCTGATTGCTCACAGGAACAGGACTAGTGCACCACAGCTGCCCTGCTGAAGGAAGGGGCCCATCCCCAAACTGTCTCTCCCCCTACTCCAGGATATTGCCTTGCAAACAACCAGCAGCTTTGGGGGCTCTGAATCCAGCCCTTGTAGGAAGAAACAAGTGCCTACAGCAATCACGACAAATCAAAGCGAAGGGTGGGAGTCGGGGCCCGATATTTCCTTCTGCTCTTACTAAACGAGGAGTCAAGTTAACCTGTTAGTGAGCAGAGCCTGCCCCACTTTCCCTCTTAGGGGGATTCGTGTCTAGTTATCACCTACTCATCACAGTTGAATGGAGCCATCAGTGGAGCTCTGCACCCCCATGGCACAATCCAAGAGCCCTAGGGGCTGGCTCTCCCTGCTTTGCTGTACCGAAACCTCAGCTGTGACTCTCCAGAGCAGAAGGATGCTTGAAACTCCAAGTTCCAACACACTCCCTTATCTAAAGGGGGAGGACAGCACTTTGCTCTTGGATGGGTTTGGACACATTCTGGCAGTACCCTGTCCTTCCACAGATACCCTATGGCTGAGAAGGGAGCAGCTTGGAGATGTAGCACAGCCCTTTAGCTAGAGGAACATGGTTTTTCTCCCCTGCTAGGGGATACAGCCTAGGATACAGTCAGCATTTGTCTCTGCTGTTGGGAAACAGGGATTACTGCAGAAATGAGTCTCTCCCACTCACTCCTCTGATGGAGCTGGTTAGAAATGACAGGAACAGCAGGTACCCTGTGGACAGTCATGGACTCACTGTCTGCCTTTGCACTGACTGATTTGTAACCCTGCAGGAAAGGGAGAGCTCTTAGGCTCAGGAGCTGACTGATGCTCCAGGGAGAGGCTGCTCCTTTGCACTTCTTTTGCCCATCAAAATGAAAGCAACCCCCTACTCATGTTGTAAGCACTAAGCATAACTAAAGCTGTGCTATCTGGGAGCAAACAGCACCTCTCCCTTTCCTCCCAGGACAGGCTGTAACTGTGAAGGAGTTTCAGGTCCCCACCTCTTCCCTCTTTTTCCTCCCTCTTTCCAAGCTGATGTTTCTGTATCCTAGGGAGAAGGCTTCTCCATGGCAGAACATTGCTCTCTAGAGCTGGTGATGGGGATGACGGAGCAGCTCAGTGCTTCAGGGCAGAGCTTAACCCCCTGTGTCTCTCACACTGCCAGTGAGAAGATGCTGGGAATGGGATCTGCGCATCTCCTTGGATATTCCCAAGTGTTGCTGTACCCATGTGCTATCATTCCTGCAGTATGGAATCAAACACACGGGGTCTGTGCAGAGGTGATATGTCATGCAGTCCTCTGGGATTTCCTCCTGCCTCCATCAGTGATGGTGCTGGATGGTGCTGAAGCTAATCTGGCTATGACAAATGTGGCAATGACCCATGGCAGCCTATTTCCCTGGGGAAGTGGGCACAGCTCAGTGGTATTTCTTCCTCTCCCACCCCATCCTGCCCCTCAGGACAGGGATGAGCTCGAACATGCAAAAGGCAACTTAACCCAAATGACTCCACTTCTCCACCTCCTCCCACCCTCAACCATGTCTTTGCCCCACACCTCCAGCCTCCCAGGACCTTGCTGCAATGCAGAGGGTCCATTCTGCACAGCTCAGTGACTGTGGGCTGCCCCTACCCTTCAGCCTCCCTCCCTCTCCTCCCACAAGTGGCACCATCTGTCTCCTCATCTCCAGGCTCGCCCTGCCATCCATCACCGACTGCCTGAACACATCATCCTTCACTTCTCCACACAGCAGTCAAGGGAAGCAGCTGGGACAAAGCAGTTTCTCTGCTGAATCCCAGATGTGGTCGCACCTTGGGCTCTGCAGGGCTGGAGCTTTGCTGATTCAAACACTGCAAGGGTTGATAAGGTCTGTAGAGCTGCCTGGCACCTTGGGACCCTTGGGATGCAACCTGGGACAATGTGAATAGTACCATGCTGGACCACAGGCAGCTAAATCCATCCTTGTTGCCATGTCCTGGCTGGCTGCAGTATGGATTATAAAGTGCTGAGAGGGAGTGTGATGCCCTGTCTTTGCCAAGGGCAGTGGGGAGGCTGGTGGTGCCCAGCAGCCCAGCACGGGGGACAAGCATAGGGGAGAGGATGGGGTTGGGTTTTGCCCATTGCTGGAATGGTTTTCCTTAGGACCACAATGTTCCTGAGCCTGAAGCCTATTCGTACTCTGGGATCCTCTTGAGTTTTTCTCCTACTCTTGTACAGTTTCCACTCCTTGGGGCAGGGGCTTTGCCTGCAGCACCCCTGCAGTCCCAGGGGCACAAGGGCTCAGCCTGTCTGCACTCCCAATGCTGCTACCTGCAAACCCTGCCCAGGGCAAAGCTTTATCCTGCAGCAAGGCCAGTGAGGAGACATCCTTCAGAGCCCACAGCCCCACTCACCAAGCCCTCCTTCCCTCTGCCAGACCCCCCTGAGCAGCTCTAGCCCTGCTGCTCCCCTCTGTTGATGGTTGTGTGCTCTTCAGGGGGAAGTGGGCAAACACGTGAGTATGGTAAAGAAATACTTCCAACAGCCTCTGCTCTGACTGATCCAGCATAAAAATGACAGCAGGGAAATCCCAGTACTTCCACCTCCAGGATTCACACAGTAACACCTCCTGTGCCAGTGCTGAGGCAGGGATGTGCCTGTGGGGGAAGAGGTGGCATTGCTATTTCAGAGCCCCGAAGGATTTGACCCACACCAACCTGGGATCACAAAAATGTTAGTAAGGGGGGAAAAAAGATGTTGGAAGGCAAAGAATCACAGCTTCTTGTGGTATATTATATATAACAATCTAACAAATATATGGTTTAGTGTGAGTTGCTGATAATAAATGCTACAAATTTAAATGCCTCACCACACACTTAGTACATAGCTATGCAAAACACAAGTTACTTTGGGTTAATATATAGTTAGTAGTATAACTCACCACTTAGTTTGTCTTGAACTGCTGCATTTCTGCATACTAATATTAAATATGCACCTACATGCTGACTGTGTAGATATCAGCAGATACTCGGATGCCAATGCTGATCTAAAGATTTAAATTACCCTAAAGCAGTGTTTTTGGAGAAGCATGCAATGACCAGAGGGCTAAGTGGTGATCAGGCCCTGCAGGTTCCTGTTTGTGGGTCCTACTGGTTTGGAATAGCAGGAAAGAGTTTTAGCTCTCAGATGATGCAGAGAATACTCCATCCCTGGCAGTGTTCAAGGCCAGGTTGGATGGGGCTTGGAGCAACCTGGTCCAGTGGAAGATGTCCCTGTCCATGGCAGGGGGCTGGAAATGGACGATCTTAAGGTCCTTCCCAACCCATTCTATGGTACTATGATTTTGGGGTGACTCAACACTGTCCATCAAGGCACAATGTTATCACCCACTCATCACAGTTGAATGAAGCCATCAGTGGAGCTCTGCACCCCCATGGCACAATCCAAGAGATCAGTTCCCCATGTCCCCTCTGAGCAGCTCCCTCTTGGTGTCAGACCCCATAGCTCCTGCTGCTCAGCCTGGAGCCATGGATTCAATCTAAACTTCCCCTGTTTCAATTTGAACCCATTACCCCTTGTTCTATCACTACAGTCCCTAATGAAGAGATCCTCCCAGCATCCCTGTAGGCCCCCTTCAGACACTGGAATGCTGCTATTAGGTCTCCTCGCAGCCTTCTCTTCTCCAGTCTCAACAGCCCCAACTTTTCCATCCTACCTTCATAGAGGAGGTGCTCCAGTCCCTGATCATCCTCATGGCCTCCTCTGGACTTGTTCCAACAGTTCCATGTCCTTTTTATGTTGAGGACACCAGAACTGCACACAATACTCCAAGTGAGGTCTCAGGAGAGCAGAATAGAGGGGCAGGATCACCTCCCTCATTCTGCTGGCCACACTCCTTTTGATGCAGCCCAGGATACGGTTGGATGCAGTGCCCCAGGACACTGGTGGGGCACTGCAGCAGCACAGATTGACTACCAATTGCCTCAGCCATGCCAAGAACATGCCCAACCTGAAACTGTGCTCTCAGCTTCAACTTGCAGCCCTAGGAATCTCCCATCCTTCCACCCCTTCTCCCAATCAAGACACAAAACACAATCACCATGCCACCCAGGAGCTGCCCCTTCCCATGTCTCACCCTACCCTTTCCCTAGGGTAAAGCCTCCCCACACAACTCACAGTCCAGGGCACTGGGCCTGGTGGCACTATTTGAGGAGAAAAGCCCCACAGATATTGTGGCATCCTCTACTCCTAGTGTATTGCAAGACCTGACTGTATAAAGCCCTGAGCATCCCCATGGCAGAGCCTGCTTTGTGCAGGAGGTTAAGACTTGAGACCTCCTGAGGTCCCTCTTCGAGGTGACTTTTCCTATGACCCTACCTGCTGTCCCCCCTCCATGATTCAGGGATGGCCCCAGACCTTTCCCAAGCTGCAAGGGGCTAAACTCTGCCCACGCTCAGACTGGTGGCAGCATCTTCTTTGAAGCTCTCCTCTCACAGCCAGAACCAGACTCTTGTTCCAGCCCATCTCCTCCATGCCTTGCCTTGCTCACAGTGTGTATGCAAGGTGTCCCTCTGTCACACACCAACCAGACTTCCCCCTTAGTGCCTGCCTGGGGGACCCCCTCTCATCCCACCACCACCATGCTCCAACCATGATGCCAGTGAGTTGGAGCTCTTTCAGCAGGGACAGGAGGCTCACATCCTCTGCTGGAGGAGGAGAATAAAACAGCACAAAGTGCACTAAAGCCTTTTCCTCCTTGTTTATGGCTGCCAAATCAGGTTTGTATTAAGTTTTTAATGTGCCTGTCTTGTGTCTGCTAAGAGCGTGGCTGGAGCAGGTAGCGCAGGGGGAAAAGGGGGGATTGGAGTGGGCAGCAGGGTCGGTGGCACCGTGCTGGAGCAGAGGGCTCCAGTGTGTGTTGGATGCAACCCCACATCAGGCAGCTCAGGCTGGCCCAGCTCAGGCAGAAACAGTGAACCTCCACATCTGCCAGCCCCAGGGCTTCAGGGGGTTCCTGCTTCAGGGGAGCCTGAACTGAGGATCAGTTTCCAGTGGGCACAGGGCAATCCATGTGCTTTCTCACAGCACCAGCATCTGCAGGTGGGCCCAGCCAGGTATCTGTGGTTTTCCTTTCCTTTGGGATCTACAGCCATGATCCTTTGCAGAGCAGGGCAGCTTCCCAGGTCCAACTCCTCATCTGGCCATGGTTGTGGCTACCATTCATCCCCAGTGGGGGCTGAAATCCCTGCTGAGCTTGCTGCCTCCCCAAAAGCTATGGGAGATCAGCAGAACCCTGATTCTACAGACACCATAGTGATACCCAATTCTGTTCCCCTCAGGTTGCAGGAAGGATCTCCAGGTCCCAGAGCACCATGTGGGCAGGTGAAAGCCATAGTGAAATGAGATAGCATCCAGTGCACTCCTTGGGAAATATCCCCCAATTTCCCCCCTCTGCTGCCACCAAGGTGCTGCCAGCTGTAGGGAGGAGGCGGATTGTAGATGAGGCAGAGCCAGCTCAGAGGAGGCTATTTGAACTACAGCAGATCCAGAGCTGCTGTACTTTACACTGGGGACTACATCCAGGCCTTTCATCTATCCATGCATGGAGGTTTGAGGTGTCTTCTTGCTTGCAGGGGTTAGCGGGGTGAGCGTTTTCAAAGGCAAGTAAAGGGATGGTGAAAAGCAGCATCCCCAGCTGGGAGCAAAGAGCAGCTTTTGTGGAAGTCATGTAAAGACAGAAATCAATACAGCTCTAAAACAGGCACAACAAAAGAACAAGGGGAAAAAGCAAGTGGCCCACCAAAATCAAACCCGAAGGTGCCAAGCAAGGAGCTTGACAGCAGCCTGGGACAGCAGGAGAGGCCACTGAGGAAGAACAAGGTTAAAACCAGAGCCTGAAACAGGTGGGTCTAGAAAGGGGCTCAAGACAAGACGTCCAGTGTAGAGTCCCACTGGTGGCCTGGTGTGGGGCTTAAGACCCTTCTCTATGCAGAAGTTGCCCAAAGCCTGTCTGTGAGCCAGTGAGACCCCCCTGTGCCCCAGATGGTGCCCCCCCCATCTGTGACCCTGTCTTGTTCTGGCTCCACCACCTGACATCTACCCATGGTCCCCAGGGAAGGATCAGACCCCGAGACAGCCCTGAGATGTGCTGCTGGGTGCTATGGGAACAAGGCACAGACTTGGCATTGCCATTCACTCCTGCAGCACATGAATCTTTTCTGTGGCCACCTTGCAGAGGAGCCAGGCAGGCCCCATGCAGAGCACACAGACCCTACCTGCTCACTGCTTCATGACCAAGAGGCTCCAGGGTATCTTCTCACCCTTCTCTGGGGACACCAGCCTGTGTCCCTGCCTGCTCCTGCCCCCATGCTGCATCAGCAGCCTGCGGATCAGCTCCAGCCTTGTGCCTGGAGGAGAAGCAACACTGACATGCAGGCTCAGCAGAAGAGGTGTCCCATGGGGATGAGAGCTGCTCCCCTGCTCCCCTCTATCACTGTTGTCAGAGCAGCCAGTGCTGGAGCTGAAAAGCCACAGCCAACAGCACAGAGAAGCCCTGAGCAGGGTCAGGGGGAATAGGAGGAGGGCTCGGGGAGGTGAGTGACCTTGGAAGGCACCTACTGACCCTGTATCATAGAGCTAATCCAGGATTTTGGTGCTTACACACTGACAGCAATAGCCATCGGTACCCAAGCAGGAAGCTTGCAGCGAACACCCCAGTGCATCCCATTCAGCATGCCTTGGTGTGCTATGGGCTCTGACTGCCTTGTGCCCACCCCCAGCTCTCACATGGCCCCATTTCCCTACCTAGAACTCTCTATTAGCATCTAAGTTGAAGTCCTGACCCCATCTCCAGCCTTGTTTGTGGGGAAGCCCATGGGTACTGAGCAACCAGCATGCCCAGGAGCAGCAGGACCTGCCCGGCTGCGGTGGGAGATGCGCTCAGGTTTGCTGACTCCTGGCACCCCTGAGCGTGCTGCCTGCAGCCTGCTGCTGCCTGCAGCCTACTGCTGCCTGTGCCTGCTGCTGCCTGCAGCCTGCTGCTGCCTGTGCCTGCAGCAGGACCAGCCCCGGCTCCCTGAAAGGGCTCATTGTCGGTGATGGTGGAGGCAGGGACACAGGCGGCATTGAGGGCGGTGGGTGCTGCACACCCCATACCTGGCCGCCGGCAGCCCCGACCTCCCCGGCCCCCATGACAAAGCTGGTTTGTAATGCAGGAGGGAGCTGCCAGAGGATGAGGCGCCCAGCCCGAGCCCCTGGAGCCTCTGCAGTTGTCCTCTTACCCCGCTCCCTGACAGCCCCACCACCTTGGCACAGCATCTTCCCCCGCTCCCCGGCGTTGTTGTGCAGCCCTCGGGGCGATGCTCAGCGCAGCCACCACCACCGCAGTGCTCCTCACAGAGCCTGCTGGATGCTCCCTGTGCTCTGCCCTTCGGGACGGAGCCGAGTGGATCCCAGCCTGGCCTGCTCCTGCAGCCACCGCTAAGCAGAGGAAGGAAGAGCGGCTGCCCCGGGGAAATGGCCCCAAGACATCCGGCAATCGCAGCCGGTACCGGCGCCCGGGCTGGGCTGTGCTCTGCAGGGGCTGCAGGGTGCTGGAGGAAAACCCTCCCTGCCTCTCCTGCCCCACAGCACCCAAGGGGTGTGTGTAAGGAAGAATCACTTCCGTGATGACCCGGCTGTGTGACCTGTCGGGTGGCGAGACCTCTCCCAGCCCTGGAGCCAGGAGGCTTCTGCCAACACACGGGCAGTTTGGTGGTGTTGGGGTCCAGGCAGGGTGAAGCAGCAGCCCCCCACCTTTGCCAGCACAGAGCTGGTGGAGAGCAGGCTCAGCCCCTTCCCTCTCTGGGTGGCCCTGTAGGCTGCAAGCAGCCGTGCATGCTCGCTGGTGGGGTAGCTCTTTCCAGTCTTGTGGATGCCAAAGTGGTTTGGGGAGTGGGCCTGGGGCTCACTGCTTGGGGCTTCAGGGCACCCTCCAAGCAGCAGCTGGAGGAGGCAAGGTGTCCTTGGGGGTGGACAGGGACCCATCTGTCCTTAGACAGAGAGACGCCCAGGGCAGTGTGAATGGCACCGACTCACGCGCATCCTGGAGCGGGCAGGCTCCCTCAGAGGCTCTGTGAACAGTTTAGGCTGAAATGAGAGACTGCACTGATCTCTCCTACTTCCCCAGGGACTTAATGAGAGCTAATTCAAGGCTCTGCAGAAACCCGAGACCCACATCAAAGGTGCTGGGGAGGCAGAGCAGGCGCTGTGTGTGCCAGTGGTGTGGGTCACGCCTGGCTCTCCAGCAGAGGTATGGTTATGGGATGCTAGGAGCATCACTGTCCTGGGCCCTCCACCACAGCCTCTTTGGGTCAGGGCTGGGGATGCAGCAGGTCCCATTGCCTCCTGCCACAGGTGGACAGCCCCTTCTCATACCAGCACCTTGTTCCATCATGTTCCTTAGGCAGCTATGCCCCTCACCATGTGCAGGAGCACAACTATCTCAGGACAGGACTACAGCCCTCCAGCTGGAATCTCTCGTCTCAAGCACTGCGAATAGCATCCAGCAACCTCCTCATCTTCCCTGAGGACTGGAAGGTTCCTCCCAAGGCTCCTCTGCTCTGAGGGGATCCCTATCAGATGTGATGGCCATGGTTACATTCCAGCCTCAGAGCAGCTTACAAAAGGCCCAAAGCATTGCAAGTAACAGTAAGAACAACCAGCACAACACAAACTTTAACACTTTGCATCCTTCTTTTTCCAGAATGGGAAACAAATTGACTCAAACACCCAGGATACAGAGACAGACCTGCTTTAAGGTCCAGCAGAACCCAATTCTCTGCGCCCAGCACCCTGGCATTGGGCAGTTAGCAAGGAGGGGTTCTCATTTCCCCATACACACAGGACACCTAGCACACAGGACTAACAGGATGCAGGTTATTCTGCTTCTTGGCCCTTGCAAAGGCTTTTAATGGAATCATTAACACCAGTATAAATACTGGACAAACACAAGGTTATATGCTTATGCACCAGAGGGACAGCGGGACAAGGGGTAAAAGAAGGGCTGTACTCATAACCATAAGGATGCATTTCCAGTTAGTAAAGCTAAGCACCACCAACCACAGCACAGACACCCTGCTACTTTCTGTTAACCCAGCAGTAACATAGTTCAAAAGACAGCACAAAACAGACAGACAAGATCAGTAAGAAAACCAGTTTATTTCTGCCCAGCAATAGGAATGGAGGAATGACAGGGAAGACCCAATGACCAGCATCCTCTGTCGTTTGAGTAACAGAGATCCTGAAATGCATCCTGGTGCTCGTACATAGGAGAGCATGAATGGGTAAAACCAACTTGCTTAGGGATGCTGTATAATAAACTCACCTTCCCCTTCTACAAGAGCTTGCTGTCATCTTACACCATGGTTAAATAGTCCCACTCCTCAGCCACTTGTAGAAGTTTTCTAGACACAAAGAAGAGTATGAACACAGAACATCTTACCCTGGCACAGCAGGAAGGTGGCACACATGGCTGGCTCTGATGACCCTGTCATTAACACTGCACTAGCTACTAAGAAGAACTGTTACAGCTGAACCCAGGACACATTCATTATGGGATCAAAGCAGTCATGTACCTGATGCCACCATCCAGCCCTGAGAAACAGTTTTCCTGTCTGAGCCAGCACGGGATGCTGGCAGGGACTGGATGGGAGGCAGTGGTGCAGGGCTGGTCAGGGGCAAGGGGGATGCTCCAAGGACAAACTGCTGTTTAACCACACTTCTAATCTCTGCTTTTCACACATCCCCCTTTTTCACTGCAGTGAAACATGGAATCTCTCAGCAAATACCCACCCAATTCCCCGTAAATTCACAATACATAGACGATTTCTATTAAAGAATACCAGAATTGGTGACAGAGTTACTAATATATTTGAACTCCCCAAAAAATGGGACTATGAAAGATAATGGCCTCATGAAAGTGTTGACTTGGATACAGTGTGATTTATGGGACACATTTAATATCATGAAGCCTGATGTACACTTTTAGAGAGGAAACCAAGAACACAATGATATGTGAAAGCCCAAATGGCTTTAGGTCTTCATCAGCAGGTGGTTTTCCTGTTAATCTCACCTTAAGGGAGGTGGAAACAGGCCCTGGAGGGATGACCATGGCTGGGGGAGAACTGGACTGTGTCCTAATGACGTTATTTTCTGTGCTAGCAATAACAGGGACAGTAAGGTTTGACCTTTTTCTAGGAGGCTCCTCAGGAGTAAGACGGGATGCTAAGAGGGCCATCAGCCCATGCTGGTGACAACTGTGTGGGGGTCATGGAGGGCTAAATATGTGTGCTCAACCTCAATAGGATCCTTAGTGCAGCTGGGTTAGCACAGCTGCTCTGGTCAGCTCTGGGATGCTCTCTGTGCTTGTGGAATCTGTGTTTCCAAACAGACATCAGGCAAGCTGGAGAGACAGGCAGGAATGATGAAAAGCCCAGAACCCCCCACTTCATCATGAGAGATAAAGAAGTTTAGTCTATTTAACTTCTCAGAGAGAAGGTTAAGAGGTGCCTTGATCATGATCTATTAATACCTACACAGGAGAAATAGTTCAGATAGTAGATAGCTCTTTAATCTAATAGGCAAAGACATAATGCAATCCAGGGGCTGGAAGCCAAAACTTGACGTCTCCAGACTAGAAATAAGGGCACATTTCACCATCAGGTGCATCAAGCTCTGGAACAACTCACCACCAGCAGCGATGCCATCTCTCCTGAGACAAAGGTGTGCCTGTGCTGATGGTTCTGATGCAGGAATGATATAAGGCAGTAGCCTGTCACACGCAGGGGCAAGGCTGCACAGACTATTGGCACATCACAACTATCACAACGACTATTTGGCACTTAAAAGGTGGGATTTTACAAATGGATGGTTGATGGTGTTTATTTTTGTATAGAGGAGGCAAATCTCCTTTCCTACCATAGCAATTTAAAACTGATCTGTAGCTAGGATGCTGTAAGGATATCAAAGAGCGTAACACTGGGATGGTTACTTTTGTCTTCATTCATTTCCTTTATATAATGTGTTAATAGACTTGTCGTGGCTTGTTGGAAGGGATAACTGAAAGGAAGGGGGAGTGAAAGGCTGGGATAAATAAACACATCCTTGGCTACATGGACAGCCCTGCACACTGAGTTTATAATCTCCTCAAGAGAAGGGATTATAGCAAGAGCTGTTTATCACTGCTTCTGAACTACAGAAGGACATCAAGTCTTAAGTCTTTTGTTAAAGCTTCGAGGTGAAGGCCAATGAGGAAGAACACTTTCTGAAAGTCAGGCGCCCCAAAATATCCCTCAAGATCTGTCCCTTAAGATCAAGGTATCAAAATCATCCCATTAGAAGTCTCAGGGCTTAGTAATGCTTCAGTAACCCCCCACCAGCTCTGTGCACCTTTAGAAACTGCTCATGGGGAGGCTTGAACCCCACAGCCCTGCAATGGGAGGCATGGGGCAGGGGAGAGGCAGCAGCAGGCCCTGCTCCAGCACTTCCATCCTGCTGCAATGCCCCTTCCCTGGCCAAGCCTCTGCCAGTGAGCAGAACAGCAGCTCCTTCTCTGCAACAAACCTCCCCATCCTCTCCATCCATACGTGGCCTGTGGGGCAGCAAAGTCTTTGTCATCTCAGCACTTCCTTGCAGCATGGGAAGTCTCATCCAGGTGGGAAAGGGTCCTCCATCTCCATTGGGAGCCAGCTGGAGCGGCACACTGGCACTGCAGCCCAAGGAGCTCTCCTCCTGTAGGAAAGCCATAGGGCACAGGAGGGTTTGCAAACAGTACAGTATGATACCAGCTCTCAGAATGCCATGGGTAAGAACACAAATAATATTTCCTATTAGTCTGCCTTAATACATTGCTCTTTATGCTAACAGCGTTTCGGTGGATGTAACGTGGCGGGGTTACTGTGAGAATCATAACTTTGCATTTTGAGTGATTAGAACAGTAACCTTCATCTCACCTTAACAGCCACATTGGTATTTTATTACAATATTCCCACACAGATTATGTTGTTAAGGCAGATTTTGGGAACCATAACTCAAGGGGAGAAAATACAAACCCTTCGCAGAAATCCATTGATGGAGAGCCTGGGAATTGAGTGTTTTCAAACTGCATTCGGGCTCAGATGACGGGTTTAGAAGGTGAGCTTTTCTGACTTCCCAAGTCACCAGCAGCCTCTCTGCCTGGAGCCACGCAGGGAAAAACAGTGCCTTTTAAAGAGAGGCAAATTTTCCTGCTGAGGGTGAGGTAGAGCAGCAGCAGCCCTTCCCTCTGACAGGCAAACTGACCACAAACACACACCACAGGGCCTCATTAATATGTTACTACTCACAACTCAGAGATGCAGGGCTGTAATATGTGAAGTTTCAAACCATGACCATCGCTCCAGGTTAACACTTCAGATACCAGGGAGCATCAGAAAATGTGATTGTGTTCAGCTCAAATCATTAGAAGCATCCTTTAGTCCTTTAACCCTGCTTTCTGCACCTGCTTGTCCTTCAAACCTGCCTTATTTCTTACACGGTTCTCTCAAATACCTTTCCTTTGCATGAGGCAGCCTCTAGCACGTTACCTTACTGCCCCGGGTTCAACATCCCCACTTACATCACTACTGAGTGTAACTACGCAATGCACATCCATTGCATTCAATGGTGTTTGGAAACCGTTTGGTGTTCAGCTCTTCCCCCAGTCCTGCAGCGTTTGCACCAGTCCCATGTGCAAGGGACAAGCTGGAGGTCAGTGTTCAAGTAGCCCCAGGATTGCTCCAAGTTGTGGGATACCCCAGGTTTTTGCAGTACCTTGTGGGTGTCTCAGTGTCCGGACTGTTCCTGAGCTCACGTTTAAGAGAGGAACAAACCCTTACTCTTTGGAAAGCACGCAGGTGCCCATCTGCTCTCATATTCTTACTGTGAGCCCCTTGATTTCCTCCTGGCACTAATCCCTGGCCTGCTTCATGCCTTGCATGGCCAAACTCTTTGAAACCCTGCCATTCCTGCACTTCCAGCACCTTGGCCCCCAGTGGGAGCAGAGCCCAGCGGTGGCCATGGGCCAGTTGGACTCCTGCTTCCCGCTCCTCCACATGGCTCATTGGAGGTGCAAAGTACAAGTACGTATCAGGAGCACATCACAGACCCTGGAGCTGCCCAAGGGCTGTATGCTGCATTCAGGTGGCACTCAGGGCTACCGGGGAGCTATGGCAGATGAATCAGCACCTTGTGTCCATGGAAGAGGATGGCTTGGGAGGGCACATCATCTGGGGAGCTGTGGTGACAGAAATCCCAGCCATTTCCAGCAAGAGCAGCTCTTCCCCACCCTCGGGGCAAGCGGGAGCCCCGGTCCTCCTGCTCCACAATGTGCAGGAAAATGAGCACAAGAGAGGGCATTTTCAGGGTTTTCTCACTCCAAACAGGGATACACCAATGCAATCACACCGTATAACGAATGCTACGATGGGGAGCTGTTGCTATGGTGAGGGAAATAATATTTAAGCACCAACTGTTTATAAATATAAAATCCCCACAAAGTTTTCTAAAATAAGATGAAGGGGGCCAGGGCTGTCAGGGGATTGTAAAAGACTTGAGAAATACTGGTATTTTTGGATGCACAAGGTCTGGGTACTCCTAAAACAGCAAAAGCAAGTCCAAAATGCTCGGCATCAAACGTGACAACCTGCTGTTGTGCTTCCCGAGATTTAAAGTCATTCTCATCGCCCTGAACTCGCTGTCACAGCCTGGCAGGCCTTGGCGAGTGCAGGCAAGGCCACGGTTCCCAGGGATTTATTTGTCGCTGGATGCAGTTGTGGCACAGGGACCCGAGCTGTGCTGGTTCTTGTAGCCTATTCGCTGCTGAGTTGTTCCAAGGTGCTGCTGAACACGCTGGAACCATGATCCTATAAATCCTGGAGTGTGAGGTGAAGGTTGGGAGATCCCAGAGCTGGGGAGGCAGCTCTGGGGGCTGTCAGGAGCTGGGTGCTGCTCCCATGGCTCTAAGAAAGCTGCTGTGATTCCTTATAACGCCCAGGCAGCACAAAACATACACGAAGGAAATCAGGGATACAAAAGTGAATATCCCTTGTAGTGACTCCAGAATCATAAGCCGGCTCTTGCCAGCAGCTGCCATTTCAGCAGAGGGGCAGTTAAAGTGCTAAAAGCACAGCTTAGCTGGCAAGTGCTGGGCAAAAGGGAGACGTTCAAAGTTGCAGAAAGTGAACGTCCGGCCCGTTTCGAGGGGTCGAACAGAGGTAGAAACTGGGAGGACCGCAGCTGTCAGACCCCAGCCGCCTCAACAGCCCTGCCGCTCTCCCTTGTTTCCATCCCTCTGCCCCATCCCACCTTCCCTCCTCCCTCCTTGGTTTGGTCCCCGGGCCGTGGCAGCGCAGGAGGATTCCTGCCGCTGGAGAACTATGCGGTGTTTGCTGCTGCTGCTGAGCGAAGGCTTCAGAAGGGAAAGGAACGAACACAACGCACCCCGCTACCACCCCTGGGGGGTGACTGCACCCCAGCACCGGGCCCGATCCCCCATCCCCCGGTGCGGAGCACGCATCTCCCGTGAGGAAGGGGAAAGGAAACAGAGTTTCCTGCTCGGCGGAGCCCAGCGGCCGGGCTGGGGCGGTGCGGGCAGCGCGGAGTTTCCTCCGCGTCTGTGCGCGCTGCCGGGCGGAGCGGGGGAGCGGCTGCAACCCCCTCCCCTGCTCTCCTTTCCCTCCCATCCTCTCCTCTTCTTCCCCTCCCCTTCTCTCCCCTCCCCTCGCTGCCAGAGGGGCGTGGAGAGGCGGCCCCGCGCGGCGGTTGCCCGCACGGGCAGGGCAGGCAGGGCGGGCAGGGCAGGCTGCGCTCGGCCACGCAGGGATGAGCCCCCGCGCCGCGGCCCGCTGAGCTCCAGCGCAGCAGCCCCGGGGCC
>JASSUY010030386.1:0-54074 GCA_032466535.1 Forpus xanthops | reverse complement strand
GAAAATCCAAAACACAGTGCTACACCAGCTACTGCTTAAAGGGGAAAAATGACTGCTGCTGCTGAACCCATGACAAACGGGTTTCCGTTGGACAGGGTGGTAGAATCACAAGTCGGTTTAGGTTGGAAGGGATCTTAAAGCTCGTCCAGTTCCAACCCCTTGCCATGGGCAGGGGTACCTTCCGTTAGACCCTATCCCTGTCCAAGCTGGCCTTGAACACTGCCAGGCATGGGACATTTACCACTTTGGCCAGCCTGAAATGGGACCTTCCTGTTTGGAGGAAAGGAAAGAAATCTAGTGAAGTCCTTGAGCTCGGTCCTGTTTCTCCAACACTGGTTCTTTCTCTTACTTGGTACAAACTGCAGCAACTGGCAACTAGACAAGAAGATTCCAGGAAATAAGTTTTTGCCAAAAGATGCTTTGCTGTGCAGATGGGAGATGAAAGTACAGATCTAAGAGATATGTCAGTCATCTTGCCCAGTTGGTACTGAAAGATGGGGTTTTACATTCAAAAAGGCTGTTTGGTATTACATTGTAATGTACATAAAAATCAGTTGTGTAGGTTCTTCAAGATACTTGTTGATTTACATATATTTGTATAAAATGGCAGTTAAATATTTAGACCACTGGTTGGTCATACTTACTTTGATAAGCTTTAGGTATATTGTTTACATGGGAAAAGGCAGTGGGAGAGGTGATGCTAGCCTTTAACTTTTTGAATATATTTTCCTATAGTTTGGGACTCAGCTGGGATAAAACAGTTTTTGATAGTCACTTGTACTAAGTTAGCATTTCAGATTTTGTATTTAGATAATTAAAAAGTGGGAAATGGTTTTATTTTGAAGGTGCTGGTTAGTTTGTGCTCGAAGGGGCAAGTGTATAATAGTGGTTACTATTAGAATTGAAGAATCATGCCTGACACTCCTGCTAAACACAACCCTTTTTTGTCAGCACAGCTGTCTGTGGAGTTACATGGCTGCAAACTGATAAAACTGCAAACTAGCAATCAAAAATATCTCCTCTTTTTCTGTTTTGTTTGTTTGTTTCATGTTAAAATAATAGTTACCATACTGGGTGTCATGCCAAATGATGTTTTTTGTCTGACTGTAAAAGCTGTCATCAAGCAGGTGTACACGAAAAAGGCAAGTGTAGGTGATGCTGCTAAGGAATATTTTCTCTGCTTCTTTCGGCTCAGAGGACTTGCTGATATAGCTGTGAGCTTTCTGATGTATTTTGTAACTCCTAGGTAATGGTTGTCCCATTTACTTCTTCAGCCTTGTTGTAAATTCTCAGCATCTATTACATTCTGATAGTTTCTTCAGGTCTGCTGCCTGGTTTGAAAGACTTGTTCACTGATTCTGAACTTGAACCTGGCTGCTAACCTAATTTGCCACTTAGCATTTACATTAGAAAATACAGTAAGCAACTAATTCCTCTTCAGTTTGTGACACCTACTTGGTAGGCTTGCCTCTTAAGTTGTTTCTTACCTGTGGTGAAAAGCTGTAGTGTGCTTGTTTCCAACTTTTATCATCCTTGTTACTGTTTTGAGAACTTTCTGTCCTTCTAGCAGCTCTTTTAGATGAGAGAACAGAAACTGCACACAATATTCAAGATGTGGGTGAATTCTAGATTTATATGCTGGCAAATTTTCACCTTTCTCTCTTTTCCTACTAATTCTGCTCAGTTCATTGTGTGTATACATAAACACTTCTGCTAATTTAGATGAGAGTGCTTTATGAGGGAAGGGTAAAGTTGCTTCATTTTGTAGTGAGGCATTAAGACTTTTTGGTCTGTAACATGAAATAGTGCTCATTGTTGGAAGAGAGTGGGCTTGCTTCTCCCAGTTTCTGCAAGTGTAGGTTGCTTTGAATGTTATGGCATTGAAGCGTGGACTTGCAGAAGAAAACAAGACATTTAGTGCTAAACTTCCTGCACTGTTTTGCAGTGATGCCTGTCAAGGTCCCCCAAGGTACCAGTGTCTTGTAGAGACAGATTCCTGATAGGAGTTTAATTTTTCATTTCTGTGGGAAGGATTAAAATGAAAGATACTGGGATATTTTGTTGTTGCTTGAACTGTTTCAGGTAAATGGAAATGGCAATAATTTGTGGATTTAATATGCATAGGATTCTACATTGGTTGAAAATTTCCAAACTATGACTATTTTCTCTACAGCAGATTATAGAGCTATGTTGTTTAGAAGACAGTCTAAATCATGTGACCAGTGATTGCAAAAGGAACAGAATAAACTTACAAAGAAAAAACATGTAGATTCTACTATCTCTGCCTGTGGCTTTGAAGATTTTATAGTAGTGCTCTAAAGTACATTTAGTTTTGCTATTAAAAGTATTACTGTCATTCCTACTCTATTGCATAGATTACATGTTATTCAGTTCCTTGAGACTAAGATGTTGTGAATGAATTAATTTTTTAGAAATGTAGTCAAGTAAATTCAAACCATTAGCTAGCCATGGTAACCTGGTTAGTTGTGCAATTTAGAAGACTAATTCAGCTACATTGTTTCTCTGTTACTGATGAAATAGTGAAAGAAGAGACTAATTCTTGAATCAGTCCATTTCCATTCTTGTTCTGCTGTTTTCCTCTTTAAGTTAATGAAGCAGACTTGCTTGGGACTTCCTGTGGTGAGAAGTAAATGTAGCATTATATCAGGGTTTATAATCTCAATTCTCTGCTTTTTTCTTTCATATGCAGGATACTGTTGAAGGTTCTGTTTCTGTAACAAAACAGAGAACAGGAGCCATTGGAGATCGCCCAGCAAGACCTACTCTTTTAGAACAAGTATTGAATAAAAAGAGACTGGTAAGTTTTGTTTTCTTAGTGCTTTTGAACTGAAATTAAGTAAAGACAGTGTAACAATGTTTAACTGTCACTCTTGTAAAGATATAAATTAGAGATCCTACATTGCATGTGCATATTTCCAAATTTGAAGTACACTGCAGAGCAGATGCGTGTGTCTCAGTGTCTCTGTAAAAAATACTAAGATGACTAAATTTAGTGATTGCTGCCATGTTAACTGAAGTTGAGATTTTGGTACTACTAAAGAAATGTAGTTACTTCTTTAGGATAAACAGTGCTTATAGTATAACAAATGTTTTTAACTTGTTGAACGAACTTTTCTGTAAAGCTTCACAATGCATGGACTTTGCATCTGATGCAAGCTTTAATTAATGTAGCACGTTTTAGAAGTTGTAGACTTATCATATCACACTTAAAATTGCAAATATGTTTGTTGATAAAGCAAACTGTGTATGCTTGCAGTATGACTTGAATATTTACAGACTGCATGAAATAGTGTGTGTTGTAAGTTGTCAAACACTTGCTATTCCTTTGAGTATATTGGAAGAATTAAGCCAAATGAAGGGAAATAAGTCAGTACTTAGTGTTCCTTTGGTGGCTTCATTGCAACTTTCTGTGCCTCTTTTTTCCAGTCTCCTTTCTCCAAAAGCTAATGGGACCGATTGTGTTCTCTCTGTTAGCTCTGCAAACCAATTTAACAAACCTCATTAAAGTGCTATAGTGTTCAGAAATTTAAAAAGTCTTTAAAGAAACTGGTTCAGTCTTAAGTGTACAGCTGTGTAGATTTATTTTGAATTCTTTCTCAATAATTCCTATTTAATGAATATGTTTAAAGCACAGAGGAGTATGTGTAGCTCTTCAATTTGTGCAGGAAGAATACAACAAATTATGGAATTTTTTTTTCACACGTGTTGTTTTTCATGCCTCTCTTATTGAATTGTTGTCCCCTTTCCTGTCTGTTTCTATTCATGTGGCTTTTAATTAAATTTGAAAGATATTTTATTAATGAAACATTATTTTATAAAAATATGTCACTTAGAAGCTCTTTACATAGATCCTGAGATCTTTTAAACAAATTACATAAAGGCTTTTCAAAAATTAATATTTCCTTGCAGTATTCTGGTAAAGTGGGATTCAGATTCTCCTTGATCTGGTTCTTGGTTTTTCTCTGCTTTGTTTTGGTTTCTCTCATTCAGGATTATTTCTTCTAGAATTTCTTCTGTGTTTTGCGCGTATCTATGCAACACAGTGCCTGAGGGTTACATGGTGACTTAGAAAGATCTCTTACAGTCTGTTGCATCCGAGGCTGTTCCATATCTTGCGTCCTTGCACGAGAAAGTTACTGCATGTCACTGGCAGCTGCGTGCACGTTTCTCACTTAAAGTGCCAGGTCTTTTGTGCTTGCTCATAAGTTTCTTGCATGTGGTTAATCTCTGTGAGGAGAGGCTTTTGTGGTGGTCTGTGTCTGCCTGGATGCGCAGCTTGCGATTTATAAAGATGTAGAAAGCAGAGGCAAGGAGCTGAGAGGCAGCAAGTTGTGGATGGAAGAGTCTGAAGCACCTTAATGTCACTGAACTGCACCAGATAAAAGAATTACCCTGTTCAGTGAAGAGACTTGGTAAAGCAAATGTACAGTAAGGAAAAGGTGGCTGTGCTTCTGGTCAGTTTGCCTGTCCAGGGCTGCTGTAGCTGTGAGTTGTATGCAGAATGGTTGTCTTCAGCAGTAATCTCGGAATTGTTCCTAGTAGCGGTAAAGTTTTAGACTCTGGGAAGCTGATGGTCCTTTCGAATGTAGATCTGGATTACAGAATTGCAGTAGCTCTTCATTGCGTTGGGGAAGTGACCATACATAATGAGCAAGCAGTGTAGGGAATTAATTCAAATGAAAAATAACCTTTTTCCTGCATTAAATTTTGGAAGGAACTTTTCCCAGCCTGGTTTGCTGTTCGGCCTTGCAAACACTTGTGCTGCCATTGAGACCAAGTCATTAGGCTTTAGCTGAAATAACTTTACTTTTTTAGTAGGAGTATGACTTAGCACCTAAATTTGACTGCTCACTGAACAGGGGGCCCCTCTGAGGTTGGGAACCCGCCCTTGTGGTAAGGCATGATAATGCATTAGAATCTTAAGACTGTAGATTGCTTACATGTGCTTCTGTAAATTGCTTCTAAGCAGGGGATCCCTAATAGTAAAATACGATAACAATTGGAACAAAGAATTGAGCACACAGCTCACAGGTATTAGTTTATGAAAGCTAAAAGATAGCCAATAGACTGTCATTGTAGCCTTAACCCAAGTGTACAGTAGGTTAAGGGAACTACGGTTACATAACTTACGGAATTGTATGTATGGGTGCTTTAGGTAAAGATATGTCAAGGTGAGAATGTGAAGTATAAAAAAAACCCTGAAATTTACTGTGCTTTGGAGATGTATATGGAGGTTTGAACCCCCATATGCTCCCGTTGCCAATAAAGGTCTGTGCTTTACTTTGCAGTGTGTACTGTGAAGTGATTTCTTTGAATTACCACCATGCAGGAATGAGAGTGAACAGCTATAGTGGGTTCACAGACTGCAACTGTTCAGGTCAGGAGCCAGATGCAAGTAATTTTAACTACAGCTGTCTTTTGACTGAAGGCAGAGGGATTTTTTTTTTTTTTTAACTCATTCTTCCTGGCTGGTCTGATGGTTTGAAATGCTGGAGAATTATCGAATGCCCAGTGAACACTGAATGTTAGAGTGTGTCAAGTTAGAAGAGACTTGTGATGACAACTCCTCTTGCAGGACTGCCTAGATCTAGGTGACTAAACCACGTGGCTAAGAGCATCATCCAGATGCTCGAACTCTGAGAGACACATGAGCTTTGCTGTAGAATTACAGTATTTTATTATTTTGAGCCATCTCCAGTGGGAAATGTAGAACTCAAAACTGAAGCACAGTGGAAAAGTGTTTATTTCAATATGTCAGAAGATTACTCTTTGCTATTTCTGGGGGGGAGGGTGTTGGGTTTTGGTGGTGGGTTTTTTGGGTTTATTTTTTTTTTTGGTGATGATATGTATTCTTTGCATTCTGAATCTGCCTTCAGGATGTGTGTTAATGCCATTTGTGGTTACCTGCTGATGTCCTGAAACAGTTCCTAGATTTTTTTTTTTTTTTTTTTTGTGAGCATGCTTTGTAGTTCTTCAGCATTTATTTGAACTCCCATTTATATGGGCTTACTGGTTTTGGCTGGGATACACTTAATTTTCTTCACAGTAGTTTGCACAGGGCTGTGTCTTGGGTTTGTGGTGAAAAAGGTGTTGATGACACAATGATGGCTTAGTTATTGCTGAGCAGTACTTCATCTCAGTAGGGGGGAGAGAGCAAGAGGCTGTGTGGAGCTTAGTTGGCTTACTGGGGTTAAACCACAACAGTAGGTAATGTGCAAATCATTTTAATGAAAAAATATTATCATATAATCATTATGGTAGCTATTTAATGCGTCTTCTTCAAAGTAAAGTCTGCTTTCCCTTTCTTGCAGTCCCTACTCAGAAGCCCAGAAGTAGTGCAGTTTCTACAGAAACAACAGCAGCTGTTAAGTCAGCAGGCTTTGGAACAGAGGCAGCAACAGTTTCAAGGAGCACCTGGGTAATCGGAACAGATCAATGCCTGCAAATGAGTCTGGTGCTGAAGGAGGAATAGGATGCATGTTTTATAGAAATACAAGGAATCCTGAATGCTCCATCCCTGACGGTGTTCAAGGCCAGGTTGGACAGAGCCTTGGGTGATATGGTTTAGTGGGAGGTATCTCTGCCCATGGCAGGGGGGTTGGAACTAGATGATCTTAAGCTCCTTTCCAACCCTAACTATTCTATTTGAAAGTGGAAGTTGCTGCTGTTATGTATTTTACTTGTCTCTTGTTTGCACTTTTGAGGTGTTGGGCTGCTTGGGTGTCTGCAAACTTGTGAGCAAATCTGGAGAACTCTATTTTTGCTTCTTTTTTAAATTAATTTTAATGTTTAGGATTTTAATCGAAATTTGTTTGTATCAGTAATGTTTAGCTGTACACCCTTTTCCTACCAAAGTCTTCTACTGTATCAACGTTCTTTTATATAAGGATTTTTTGTTAAACAAGTCACTCTTTAATGACAATCATTGAAGGAAGTCAATTACTTTCTATGGAAGTTGTGAAATAAAGTCCTGAATCTGAGCCGGTCCAGTGGCATGACATAACAACAGCTGCTCAGGGATATTGCAAACTTTAGTGCAAAATTCATTCTGCTGGACATAAGGCGAAGGCAAGACGCCATCCAGAAGCTGATCCATTGGCTCAGAGAAGTGTAAATCAGGTGATCCTCCTGCTATGTATTCATTATGTGCAAGTTAGGTTTGGAATCATTGTCTGTGCAAACCATGTGAAAGAATTTGTGGTTAAAAGTTCCAAAAAAGGTAAATGGCAAAAAACTTAAGAAGAGTTAGGCGGAACTTATGCAGCTGAAAGTTGGACCTTGTTTTGTGGATTTTTTTTGCAAGGACCAACCTCTTATGCATGAAATATAACTTATAGATAAGAATATCACACATTTTTCAGTGGTAAGTCAAAATGTAAAGCTTTTCATGCAGAATAACAAGAGCATCCAAACCCTAAAATGTATTTCCTTAATTTTTTTTTCTCTTTATGTAGCCTTTTTCTTTTGAAGAAAGTATAGTTAAAATTGTCCTACTAAGACAACTGGTATCTCATTAACTCTAGTGCTAGTCTTCCCAGGTCTTCAGCCAGTTCAGGTGATTCTGCAAGTGATGGATTTGAGACTCCAAACACAATTATGTAAGTGTTGAATCCCACCTTTTGTTTTCAAAAGTGAAAGTTTTATATTAAACCACATTTCTGAATAGAGATTATCTGAATGGCATAGGTGCTTATTGAAGTATTACTTTGTTATTGCAGCAGTTCAGTCTGCTAAATGATACATCTTCAGGAGTATTTGTTAGGTCTTGTAAATTTTTATAAGCTGTGCTTTGAGTTTGTATAGAACTTATTCAGTGAGGATTTATTGCATTTAGCATTGTGCAAGTTGTTCTTTAAAAATGAAGAACTTTATATCAACTGTTCTGGACCAATAACTGCTTGAGTAAAACCTTTGATTTTATTTAAAAAACAAACCTGAAGTCTGTCTTTTTTTAGTCTATTAAATTTGCATGTTAGTTGTTTTGCTGTACTAAAATAGCTAACTGACTAGGTGGAATTAAACTTTTGTATTTCAAGGCTATTGTTTTAGTTTCAAGTAAATCACTCAGGTTTAAAACCTGACTTCCGTGACAGTACATTCTTACTATATTCTCTTTTTATTCCTTGAGCAGTTTGAGAACCTGCACAGCTGCAGATCTGTTTCCCCACTAGTGTCTGTCTGGTCCACGGCTGGGCTTCTGTCCTAGGCAGTATTACTGCTCACAAAAGGTTGCCTTCTTCCATAGTAAGATGATCATCCCCTTGAACTTCAAATCTACCAAGGGACAGTGAAGAATGCATATACTTTATAACATGGATATTTTATGGAGTATTAATTTCCAATCCATCTTAGAGTATCTAGCATCCCGTTCTGCAGAAAGTGCTTCATCCTATTACTGATTCAGTGAAATCACTGATTCTTCTCGCCCAAGACTGACTTGTATGAATAAAGGTTTTCTAAGTGTCTGGTTCCCAAGGTCACCAGTGATCAGACGAGGACCTACAGCTTTCCAGGGCCAATCTCTTTCAAAGAGAAAAATGTGAGACAACAAGGGAAAGAGCTGTTAAATCCGAAATATCTTTATTGACAGTAAAACACAAGACGTGAATAATCCCTTTTACAATAGAGTAATTCCAGCCAAAGAAAATGAAGTTTATTGTTCAAACATCAGACTAAATAAATTGACTTCAGAATGCCGCAAATCAAATGCATCAGGAGGAATACTTGGGAAAATGTACACTTGAAAACTAGTTGTTATATCTTTCTCAATATGACAGGGCACAGGCCAGAGTAGCTGGGCTGGTGGAAGGACTCTAAGCTGCCCTGATCTCTTGGGCTCCTGAAATTACAATATAGCTGAGATTTTTCCATGGCCAAGAGGCAAGAGTCCAAGTAGCATTCTTTATACAGCAGTGTACCCTGTTTTACAGAGTATCACTAACTGAATAATACTTTCTAGTGGGTGGTGCAGATGTTTTGCTTTCAGTTCTGATGAAAAAGAGTGCAGAATTGTTCAGACAGAAGTGATGTTATTAAATCTATGAATAGTGGTGCTTTTCTGCACCAGACTAGCTTGTACTTAACACAAAAATCTCCACAACATGCTCAAATCCACCATTTTGGCCCCTTGACTGCATAGAAGTTACAGCCTTATGGCTTCATTGATGCACATAAAAAGGCCCATTTCTTCACTTTCTTGTCTTGCTTCTCAGGCCCATTTGTCTCATGGAGGTGATGCTGAAATGAGGGATTAAATTGCTAACACTGAGTTATCTTCTGAAAGTGTGCTGTGGTACTTTTAACTTGTACTTAAAAACTATTATAAATAATTAAAATTTCCAATTGCTTGAGTAAGCAAAAAAAAAAAATCTGAATGTGCATTATCTCTGCTCATCATTGTTTGTTCCCTTGCTGTCTTGTTTGCAAAGCTTCTCATGGACATAACTGTGAATTAGTAAGATTTAACATACACTTTAGCATCAAAAAACACTTTGAAACATGATGTGATCACTGCTGTGAAAGTGCAAGGGATCTGAGTTTACCAAGGTTTTTCTAACTTTTGTTTGCTGATGAGGTCTGTATTTAAAATTATTAACTTGTTGGTCTGTTTCTTCTATGCTATTCATATGCAATATTATTTGAATACTAACACAGAATATAAAATAGCAGCATCCATGGATAATAAAAACACTATGACTGAAGATCTAAAAACTGTTCACAATTAGCTGCAACCATTCACATTGACTATAATGGAAGAGTAGCTGGAGGACGTATGTAGTGGTTCTGTTTGCCTTGCAGAGACATGGCCTGCATATCAGATTGCAGCAGGCACCAAGTTGTGAGCATGGCCCAGCTGCAAATGGAGGTGTCCCCTTGGCAAGATGCTCATATGCCTCACTTCCCTGGCAGGGAAGCACGGCATCAGTATGGCAATACAAAGTAAGGCACACCTGGGCCAGCAGTTGGAAAGCCCTGATCAGGTAACAGGCTTCTGGCTGCTCCTGGTCACTCTGGAGCTTCTGAAGAGTGGATGATTTGTACAAACCAAAGCCTGTGTTTTGTGGTGCTGCAGAGCACGGAGAAATGCTTATCTGCACCGGAGGCACAGAGATTTCTCTCTGCTGAACAAAAACTAAATGCTCATTCAGGCTTTTGGTACCTCACAGGAAGGTACTCCCAGTAGGACGAAGCCTTGTTTCAATGACTGCAATGAAGCCTCGAGGCTGAGAAGCTTTTTATTCACAGATCTAAAATCTCATATAATCTCTTTCCCTGCTGCAACATTGGGACCAACTCTTACCAGGCTCTTTTTTTGATGATGACCTGATCTCTTTGTCACTCTCAGAGAAGCACACTTGTCTGTTCTTAGTTCCTGCTATAAATACGATTTTATAGTCAGAAGTCCCTGTGAAGGCTCCTGCTGATTCCATCTTCCCAGCTGTACATGAAGTGAGTTGCCTTACTGCAGTTCCCAGGTAAATGCTCTAATAATACGTGTCTTTCAGTCACGCAGTTTCTTTTCAGACTGAAGTTTTCTTTGAGATGCACACAGTAGATGTACTTAGACTGTTCTTGAATGATTGCCGCAAAACTGATCTCCTCATTAGTCCTGCACAGCAGCAGAGTAATCTTACAAATGCGGTTTCCAGATGCAACCAGTCTGCTCCCTGAATCACACAGGACACTCTTTGTCCCAGCATATCTAATGGCTTAATCAGGAGGGTGGCACACTCAGCCAGACTGTGTGTACAGGAAGCACCAGCTCAAGCATTGCGGTACTTCACGTTGCCCCTAAACCAGATCTTGATTTAGATGTGAACCAGGTTTAGATGTGAATGTTAAAAGCTTGGCATCCCTCCAGGCTTCTCCAGAGCTCTCACCTTTGGCTTGGAGAGCAGGTGGGACATGTTACATTCAGCACATTTCTGATTATATGTATCTATATTCTGGGCAGCACTGATCCACTTTGAAAAATTGTATTTAATTACCCTATGACTGATTAATCTTTACTCTGTGTGGATTTGCTTTACCACGTGAGTTTATGGGGAGCCGGGGCAAGAGATGAACAGTACAGAGGATATAATGTTTCTTTCCTATGTTGAGCACCAGGTCATGCTTAAGTATTCCTAAAAGCTATAGCTGCACCAGAAAAGTCTCTTAAGAGAAAGTAATTTGCCTTATATTTGAGACTCCTTTGAAGTTATTAAGTTAATTCAAGCTTCTTTATAAATCCTTTCCATCCACCCAAGAATCAAATTCTCTGCCCAAGCTGCCTCTGCAAATCCAGGTGTTTTTGCAACTCAGTCACTGGGGAGACTTTCTGATTCATAGAGCATATAAGAAAAGGTGAGCATTGTAAGCCAGAAAGGACAAGGGCGGATAAAGTTACAGTCACAAATGCCTGATTTTCTCCATTTTAAGAGTTCTGTGATGCAGATGCTATTTACAGTGAGAAATGTTTACAGTGTTGATTTTATGCTAAGGGAACATTAATACCTCATAACTCTTGTCCTGCACTGAACTCATGCAAAAATAGCTGAGAATAAATATGCTTCATGCTGAAACTGTTTCTCCTAACAGAGATCTCTGCCTGTGGCATCCAGTTATCACTGAATCTCTGCAGAGCCCCACAGGACAATGTGAAGTGGAAGTGATCTCTGAAGGCCAGGCCCACTCAGAGAAGGCTGCTGAAGGCAGTGAAAGTCTCAACTCAGTACCTGCTGGAGACTTCAAAGGAATTTCCTTGACTCCACTTGATGTTACTTGGGGCCACAGTTCCCCTTTGTGTTTCTGACACATTATCAGGAAAGCAAAACTTTTTCATGAGGTATAAAACTTGTGGCGTAGCCTCTGATGGGGAGGCAAAGCACGTGCTGCACATCTGAATGCTACAACCATTGCTTACGGTACCTGATCAGCTGTTACAGTGCAAAGTCATGGGACTGAGTCATCCAAGCAGGAGTGTCATGGAATGGCTCTCTGCAGTCAGTGTGCTGGATTTGCCACCATCACCTCTGGATGCAAATGGCATATTAATACTGGTGCTGCTGTACAACTGGCAGCAATTAAGCAGTCTACTTCTCTTGGCCACTTAATAGGAAAACAACTGGTCTCTGTACCACAATGAACACGCTTAATGGCTCTGCTGATCAAACTCCCACCACTGCCTGCTGATGCATGGTACTTCTCTACAGAAACCTTCAAAAAGGTTTGGACTGCTGATGGCTCAAACGACATTTAAAAAACTCTGCCTTCAACTAAGCAGTCTCCCTGTAAGTGGCTTTAAATCTCTTAGGAAGACTATCTCCAAAGCTTGAGTATTAATGTGCACATTTAAAGGCTTAAATTGACTACAGGTTGATGGGTTCATTAAGACCTTTCAGCAGAAAATGTTGCCTTCCAAAATGGGAGACATTGGAGTGAGATACAAAGTTACACAGCTGTAAATGATGCAAAACCTGAATTTTTAACTGAGCTCAATTCACATATACTAGAGAAGCCTGAAGGAGAGACTTTGGTCAAAAAGAAAGGTAAATAAATTGTGTATAGTCTTTCTTTTATCACTGTGTCTGGGCAGGGGTCATCTTCCTATTTTCTTGTTTAACTCATCTACAGCCACTGCTTCTTCCTTGTGATGTGAGCTCTCCCCTTCCCATGGGAAGGAGCTGTCAGCTGCTGTGTGTTTGTACAGCATCTCATACAGTGAAAAAAGCTCCTTAGAGACCACCAAAATGGGAAAAAGTTCACACAGTGATATCAGCCTTCCCAAAAGCTAACAACTCTGAGACGGCTGTTGGCCTGGATTGCCCAGAATCAGGTACTTCAGTCTAACTTCCAGCAAATAGCTAAATTTGGTGAAATTCATCTCATCCTAATGCAGACATTTTAAATAGGACAGAAGAATCATGCTCCAGAAATGCCTCTTTACTTACTAGTAAGAGAGTACTAAGGTGACTACCTTTAATAAGATGCATGTATGGACTGTATTAAAGCCAAATCCTATTGGTACAAAGATTACTATAAATGTAGACATACAGCAAAGTAAAAACTACCCTGAATGTACCAACTGCCATTTAAAAAACATAGACACTGAGCAAGCATCACTATGCTGGGAAAGCCACCACACCTTCTCTAGGGCCCACTCACCCACTTGTGGTTATGTCCAATGTAGCAGTCCACATTTGAGCTAAGTGACCCTCAGTTCCCCTTATACTCAAAGGGGAAGACAAAAGCATGCTCAGAGAGCAGTGTATTTCATCTACTTTGAATACTTGCCTTATGATGAAATGAATGATGCCCCACAGGCATCTGCTTCTCTTCACTGGCCATCCAATTTTCCTCTGCAGCATTGGCAGGAAACTGCCAATGGCAGGAGCTGCCCAAGAGCAGATGCATCTCAGAGCATCTCTGCTATCTGTGAGGAAGATGACAATGCTAGGGATGTCTAAAAGCAACCCCTCAGCTTCTGTGTACCAAGAGGGAAGGAGATTTCAGCCTAAAAGGCAAGGAAGTATGACAGATCTAGATCCTGGACAGGAGAGGTGATTTTCTGTCCTTAGGTCTTCAGAAAGCAAATGGATAAGCAACATGAAAAGCACAGAGAAGTTATTGGAGAAAAGGTGCAATAATATGCTTAAAAATGTATTACTAGTACTTCAGTATAGTGACACTGATGACAGAGAGAGCTGAGGAAAGCATCTCTTTTCCTAACTGATCTCCTTCAAATGAAGACAGAATAGGGTTCTTCATATTTACAGACTTCCTATAAAACTTGCTGTTACTGTGCAGACTTACGAATGTATCCTCTGTGTCCTACAAATTCAGCAGGCAGCTGAAGATGCATTAAATGAAGTAACTCTGCTAGTTTACTGATTCTTCTGCTCCGTTTGAAATTACTACCGTAACAAGGTACTACACAGCATCTAAAACATATGGGAAGTCTTTCTAGTGAATATTTCCTTTGCATTATGTGATGTAGGTGAAGATTTCAGGCATCCTCTTCTGATTATACAGTAAAATGTGTAGCACCAGATATTGTGTGAGAAGAAAAGAAACATTCTGTAAAATGTTTGTTTTGGTTTTTTTTTCCTCAGGATATTTCTGGTATGTTCTAAGGAGGAATGAGACTGGAGAAGTTATCGGTCTTTCTGACCCTTGAAACAAAATCATTTTCAGTGAACTGTTATGCCTGGAAAGAAATAACCCTCTATCCCTTAAGCAAGGTAGTGAGGATCATCAAAATGTGATATCACCTGTCTCCTCAGAAAAGATTACCAAGTGAACAGCATTTTGAGAGGCAGGCTCTGTGGATGCAGATGAGGGCAATAGGTTTCCCTGCTTACAGAAGGATCACAGGCCTTTTAAGAAAGGTTCTGCACATAGATTCGCTCTTGGTTTGGTTGTGGCTTATACTACCACTCCATCTTTTGCAGTGAGGCAAAAGTGCTGCAGACGCTGAAGCCTGTATCTCAGATGAGGAACCATCCATGCGGATGTATGAAGTGACTGCCAGGGAAGCCCTTTCCATCAAACCCGAGCACTGTAGTCAGATCCCAAGGACTGGCCCAGCACTGGGGTTGATGTGGCTGACTCCCACCTCCTTCTCATTGCATCCTGTGAGCGAGGGGCTTCTTCTTCCCAGTACAGAGACTATCCCAAGATGAATGATAATTACTCAGTTCTTTGATGCACACTTCATTTCTCTTTTCTGAATCACAGTTCAAGTCCCTTTCAGACGTACCCTTGATATCAGCACAGAAGTCTAGCTACAGACAGTCCTAACTTTAAAACAAACTACATAAATACTGTATAATGGATAGGATTCAGTTTACATGCCGGCAACATATGCAAGTATGTATGTACTTTGCAAAAAAGCACTGAAGTTAATTGTTTTTTAAACTTACAGGCATATATTTCATATTTTCTTTCTTTTTCTTTTTTTGTCCTTAGAATCTTGTTGTTTTTCAGTGCAGCAGTACCATACACCACCATATTAAAAGTATCAGACTACTTGGATGTGTCCAGAATGCTCTGATAAAGCTCCAGTGCTGAATGCATTCCAAGGGTTCTCTCTTCCTGCCAAATCCTACAGGAGACAGGGATACCCCAGGGCTCCTCAGAGGATCTGTTGTCCCATCGTGCTTTGCAGTAGGGAGACAGACTGGAATTGCAGTTTAGTCCTTCGTGTTGGATAAAAGACATCTCTATGCATAAGTTCTGTGCACCACCTAAGGTCCTCTGTTAGACCTGACATTAGGATGTAAAATGGATATGAATGGTGCAGAGATCTGACTTTGGTTGCCTGCAGAGGGGTGAATTTCACCTACTAGGAACAGCTACAGCCAGGTTTCTGAATCTGCATGAAAGTGCTGACAATTTGCATCATTTACTGGCTTGGCTGGGGAATGAAGATGCTCACAGGAAATGTTTGACACTTTTGCAGGAATTTGGCTTATTTTGCACTAGAGAACAGATATGCTATACCTGAATTTCTAAACTTACTGTACTGGCATCAGAGTAACTAGAAACCACAAAACGTAGCATGGAAATAAAAAAAGCAGCATAGACTATGTATAGATATATTTACATCTACGTACATCTACATATAGAAGCTTCTGTTCACTGGAAATCCTATAAGCCACTGCCTGCAATAGCATCCATCCTAAGGGAATTCTAGAGATGATCCTTAAGAGACCGAGGAGATGGGGTTATGAGGTGAGCCCATCTGTGTCAGCACCTTATCCAGCCATTGCAATGGTCCATGCAGGTGGATCTCAATCCAACAGGGCGTGCTTGTAACGTCTTGGCGATGATACTCTGCTCCCCAGCCCTATAAAAGTATCAAACGACCAAAAGGTGAGGCGTTTAGGTTTTTTTTAAAACAGAAACATTAAATCACAACTGCAGCGCAGTTTAATCTAGCACAGCCACAGACAGTCCATCACCCAACTTACCAAGATTTAATACTTTGTCCTAGGGATCGTTTTCTCTAGAAACTTTGCCCCTTTTTAAGGTTACCATAGTTACCAGGAACTCTATAATATTAAATTAAAAATGCTTCACTTTAATAATGCTATTAAATGAAAATGTTACACTTCCAGGTGCTGAAACCACATAGCATGGAAAGGCCTGTTTCCAAACTTAGTTGTCTGCAAACAGCCTATGGGGAATGGTCTCTGGTGTTCAGACCTCGGAGACGTGCCCAGGAGAGTCTGCCAGACTGCTGTCTGGCACAGACGAAAAGCAGGACAGGCCCTGTCATAACACTTTAATAAGAACTGGGAATGACCCTGGGCACTGCTTCATTTATTGGTACAGATGCATCCTACAAATCTGAGACTAGCTCTAGGTATTTATCTGAACCTCTGGAAACTTCTGGCAAGGTTCCTGTGTACCACATGTAACCTATATGTCAATATTTTCCATAGTTTTTGTATCCTTGAAGGTGTCCTTGCCCATGGCAGGGGGTTTGGAACTAGATGATCTTTAAGGTCCTTTCCAACCCAAGCTATTCTCTGCCCTCTTTTCCCATGGGAAAAGCCTCTTTTCCCAGCTCCCTGCCGTAGGAAGTCCTGCAGCAATTTCTCCAGCTCTTTTAGGGAGGTAAGGGATATGTAGTGTTGAACAGAAGATGGGGTTGTGGTTGTGGCAGGGAGAAAAGTGAACCAGAAGTTCCTATGCCTCAGGCAAGCGTAGTGTCTGCTTGTGAAGTAGGCAGCCTGATTTCACAGCAACACAAGACATCCAAGTCACAGCCCAAAGTCTCGCAGCTCAGTGGCTGTTGTCCCACTGCCAGAGCTGAACTTGGATTTCCATAGGGCAATATGCAAAACATGGTTGCACTGCAGGATGAGCCTCTTCACTTGTGGGCTTGGAGAGACTGAGCCTTACCTGCCATTAGGCTAGTCGGGGGGAGGTGTGTGGGGGGTGATATTCATGTCATGAAACAAGGACATGGAGGTATATTAAGCCTGCCAAAGGTTCATACATTGCAGAGTGCTGAACAACTCAGAAAACTGAGGTTGCTAGAACCCATGTCTCCAAACAATCACCTGCAAAGCTAGGATCAACACCAGAACTAGATGCCATAATAAGTAGTCTGGATAAAATTCATGAAGGGACAAGAAAGCAGAAGAGTAAGACATGGACCCACGAAAGCCCAAAGAGTACTTTTAAAGGTGGCGTTTTCTGACCCGCAGTGCATTATCAGACCAGAAAGGGCCTGTGTTCCAGACACCTCAGATTAATGTTCTATACTTAGGGAATGTTGGCATAAAATCCTTAAATCAGCCCAGTCAGACTTCTGAGGTTGTGAAGTCTGAAGCACGCAGCTGCAGGGGAAACACACGACAAGTCGGTGCACCTCTGTGACTGCCAGAAGGTCCTGAGGAATGGGAATGGCAGCCTGGAAGCACAGCCTGCCCGGTTGGAGAGTCAGGCAGTGCAGGTGGCCGGGCACTTCCCTCTGCTGGCAGCTACAGGCAGGCAATCCCGGCGCTGCTGGCCCAGGCTGCCGATGGAGCTCCGCGCACCGGGGATGAAAGCAGGGCAGCACCCCTGTGCCTCACTCATGGGCTGCAGGAAGCCTCCTGCCTGCGGGAGGCTGAAATGATCCCGGAGGTGAAACTCTTTAATGAGGGAATAAAATGAGAACCACTTGCAAAGCTGTGGTGGTGTTTTGCACACATGGTGGGAAGAGGATACTGATACCCCCACAGGGAGACCAGAAGTGCACCTTCTGGCACAGTGGAGATGAGCAGTCCTGCTGCTCCTGCCAGTCCTTCCCACCTCCAGCCCAGGCTCCAGCCACTTGGCTGCTTCATGCAGTGCAGCATGGCCAAGGCTGCTGGGCTGCCCTCTCAGCCCCAAGACCTGGGGAAATGTGGGAGATTCTTATGTCCACAACATAAAAAGGACATGGAAGTGTTGGAACAAGTCCAGAGGAGGACCACGAGGATGATCAGGGGACTGGAGCACCTCCCATATGAAGAAATGGATGAGAAAGTTGGGGCTGAGAAAGTTGGGGCTGTTCAGCCTGGAGAAGAAAAGGCTTCATGGAGACCTCATAGCAGCCTTCCAGTATCTGAAGGGGGGCTACAGGGATGCTGGAGAGGAAGTCTTCACTAGGGACTGTAGTGATAGGAGAAGGGATAAAGAGTAAAATCTTAAACAGGGAAGCTTAGATTGGATATAAGGAGGAAGTACTTTACTGTAATGGTGGTGAGGCACTGGAATGGGCTTCCCAAGGGAGTTGTGAATGCTCCACTCCTGGCAGTGTTCAAGGCCAGGTTGGACAAAGCCTTGGTTGACATGGTTTAGTGTGTGGTGTCCCTGCCCATGGGAGGGGCGTTGGAACTAGATGATCTTAATGTCCTTTCCAACCCTAACTATTCTATGATTCTATGCTGGGTTCACTCCTTGCCTTAGAGAAACTTTGTGCTTCAGCTGCCTCATCTATGGAGAGGGGACAACAGCCACTGAAGTGTATGAAAACTGCTGTCTGATCTCACTGATAATAAACTCACATTTGCCTGAGGACTGAGCTTCTCCCAGCTGCTTCACAGGCACAGAAAGGTTAACAGAGAGGACAGGACCTTCATGTCCCTCTGTCTCATGTCCTGCCTCCATAAGATGATACAATCCTGGCAAGTTTTTCTCATATTGGTCCCTACTCATCCCTGCCTTCCAGCTGGTAGCTGAAGTATCAGTGGGGTAGGAGGCAAGACTTGCCTTGTGGGCTCCAGGTAACCAGCAGCGTCTGTATACGACTCAGAAGAGAAGCCACAGGACTGTCACTTGGGGGTCCTTGGTGCATAGCTCTTGACAGATAATATGCGCCTCTGTGCACAGCATACCCAACACGCAGGGACATTCCTGTCCCCAGACTGAATACACTGTGGCTCACACCTTATGAGAAAAATAACTGGAGAAGGCTGGAAACAGGGAAGAGTTTTCACAGGCCAGGAAGAAAAAAAACAAGATGAGATTTGCATAGCCATTTTTCAAAGGTCATGGGAAAAGGTTCCAAATGGCTGCTTGCACTGGTTTTCTGGTGCCTGAGGCACTATAGTGTCTGCTATTGTTTCAACAAAGCAAGGTGATAATATGGCAGCAACATTATTTAGTGCATCCAATTCACCATGCCATGCTGGGCATCGAGGCAGATAACACAACAAAGAGGCTGCCCCTGAGTTGCTGAGATAATGAAAATATTGTGTAACTGGCTACACTGCCTTTACAAACAACATGCCCATTCATGTCTCCCATTAAAGAAAATGCTGTTTGCTGGATTTCTTGCTTTCTTTTTTTCCCATAACACTTGTGTGTGAACAAGATGTCAGTTCCTTCTCAAGAACAAAGTAATAACTTGGTCACAGGCAGGAAGATTTTGGCTTGGACTCTTGGGAGAACTTACAGAGCACTCTTAATGCTCTCACAGAGTTAAGGAGAGACATCCCCAAGGATGACTGGAAAGAATCAGACCAGAAAGCTGTGTGCGACTCAGCTCATCTGCTTTTAGAATGTAAGGGAACTGGGTTTGAGCCTCAAGCAGTTTTATAGTATCTTAGATGTGAATTCATCAGCTTGGTTCAGTCATTTGTACAAAACCACACCTGGAAGGCAAAGGGGCATGCTCAAGCCACTTCTTAGGGACATACTCAAGCCATTTCTTATGGGACCTAGCAGGACCAACTGGCTTCTAATGGTGCGGCTTCTCTAGTTTGCAGGCTGAACATCACTACCAGCTCTCCCCTATAGCAGTACAGGAAGTTAAGTCTAGCACATCTGTAAACAGCCTTGAAATACTCATAATTTTCTGTGGTTTAGATGCTACATCAGGCACCTAAGTAAATCCTAAGTGCTAAAAGGAGTTAAGATTTCATTTTGGTGAGAAGGCCATTCAGAAGATTTAAGAAACTCACTCTTAAGACTGATAGATAACACAAAAAGCAGACTTCAAAGTTCATATATGAAAGACGTAAAACCAGTAATGCCCTAGGGTGGCCTCCATCTCCTCCAAATAACAGAGGGGAGGTCAGATTTTCTTTTGGCATTTGTATTCTGCTTGCAAGAAGCCCTTCTGGACCTGTGGCTGGCCAGAGTGAATGTCATCAGAAATTAAGACAATCTCTTGCCAGGGATGAGACAGGTGATGGAGTTGCAATTCCCAGAAAACTCAGTAGGGGCTGAAGGAGAACCCAATGTTTCTTGACTGAGACCATATTTACCCGTCTATAGTAATGGTGAGACTTTAAATTAGTCTAGAGAGATAAGGATGTTCTTTTTCAGATCTATGGCTCTACCAAGCTCTATTGCAAATCAGTAATAATTGGAGAGATCACACCTGCCTAAGATATGTGCTACATTTATAAGTTGCTAAGCCTCTCTCAGTTGAGGTCTTTAGGGAGCAACATGGGGGAACATCACCATGCAATCTCTCCTTATTTTCCACAAAAGAAAGCTATGGAATACCTAGGCTTTGGAAACCAAGAAATTTCTAGGATGACAACAAAAGCTATTGATTTTAAGCACCTAGAAGTTCAAAGCAATAGCGGAAAAAAAGGCAGTCTGAATTGCTATTTGCAAGTTGGGTGTCTAAATCCCCACTTGGGAAGGATTTGATGAGGTCTAGTTTTGCACCAAAGTGATGAGATTTGCCTTTCAGAAATGCAAGAGAAAAAGAATCCTTACTTTAACAAAGCTCATTCGAATAGTACACATCTTGGTCAGCTCATACACCACTTCGAAACCATGATTTACTGACTGAGCCAGCAGCTGGGCGAAGAGCTGGTTGTTGAAGATCTTGAGGCTGCAGCCACTGGGGATCTTGCAGACAGTGGCTGGGTGGAAACCATGCTGGTAGTTACAGTTACGGCTTTGCACAAAAATACTGCTGTCACTGACACATTCAGCGTAAACTTCCCCACCAACGTAGTAAAGATGAACACCTTGAAAAAGAAGAAATAACGTGTATTGTTTCTCCATTGTTCACAGCACACTTTACACCAGCAAGTCTTTAACTATTTTACATACAAGTCCAGGATCATCCCAGGCACTCAGTGCCTACACATTGCTTTTTAAAGGACAGTTAACTGTGCGCATATCCATGTAACTACACAATGGACCCACCAACATGAAGTGGAAATTGTCATAAATGCTATTTTGAGGTACTGGTCTAGAAGAAAAAAGCCTTATATAATGTTTTTCTCTGTTTCTCAGTGGAAGAACAGATATAACAAGGCACACACATGTAAGTATCAAACATATGTCAACCATGCACAAAGAATGGATCAAAACTGTAACAGAAGCGACAAATCTGTTATGCATTACATACTTAAATGTATTTTCACTGTTGAGCACATGCAGGCTGACCAAAACCAATTTCATTGCACGCAAGTGTTTTACTACAGGATTCTATCTCATGCAGCTGAAACACAGCACGGTGTGTACTTAAATAGCTTTTCTACACCACATTAGAACCATGTATTTGCATTTGCATGACGTGACTTGCTCATCAGATCCTGTTCAAAGTGACCTTTAGCAAGAAAATGATTGATTTGCTTCTGGACTTTCAGTGCTCAAGTAAGTGACTTACTGAAACTAACTCTCATTTTTTTTCTGTGCCTTGGGGAAATGAAGATGGAAGCACTTCTATCCATTCAAAAACTCTGATCCCCCCAGAATGTCTGTATGCATGAAAATATACCTAAATTGGTTGGAGAATTTATCTTAGCCTAATTCAGTAACTGTAAAGTTAGAGATCTTGTGTAAGCTAATTGTGTAGATGCCTTCCCTACTTGATAGATGATGGGAAGCACTGTGACCAGATGATTCACTCCATCTGCTACAGAGCGCAGGCTCACAGCCAGCTTGAACTGATGGAAGTCTGTGCAGGTGCTGAGAAGGCTCACTTGTTCCCTGCCCCTGCTGCTTCTTCCCACACCAGCTTTCATGCTGGCAGCAATGGCTGGGGATTGGGCAGCCATCCAGATTGGGGAACTGAACCAGCAAATAAACTTAAAAACAAACAAAACAAAACAAAAGAAGATTTATTTGAAGTGAGATCTTCATCACTGCAAGCGTGGCAATGGGGACCCAGACTGCTTAAACGTGTGCATGAAACCACACCCTGAAGGGGTACAAGTCATCCTGTGAAGATTCCTAGACATTCACTCTTCCCATGGATAGATTAGATGAGATGCACCCCTCCCATGGCCAAGAGAAGTGGGAGAACTCAGTTCTTTGTTCTCATAAAAACCACCAGTGCAGGAAAATAAAATCCTCCTCTCTATTCCCAGGTATGGCAGTCAAACCCTTACATACAAATGCACATGTTCACAGAGTCTCAGTGGCCTGTTTGCAGAGCTAGTGATAACTATGCTTTAATAATTAGCTGTAATTAGTTTTATTCCTTTGTCTTTCATACAGAAAAGACTGGCTACATATTCCCAGTCTGTTCATCATTTTGTGGTCATGACAGCAAGGGGCAGCAGCACATCCTTAGGACAAAACCAGCTTCTAAACTAAGTGGGAAAGACCTGGGGAAAAGCAGGTTGAGTGGGAAAGGAATCTGGGAAAAATACGCTCTCCCATAGACTTCCAGGATGACTCAGATGGGAACCTTAAAGTCTGTCTTCAAGCCATCACTTGACTTTTACATCTACGCACCCACGAGATCTCAAATTAGATGTGAGTGGCAGGGGTGTGGGTCAGAGCACACGCTAGCATTGCACTGGGAACACGGGTGAGATGACAGCTTATTAGACCAGCTGTCAGCTCCAGCCCCGCTGCACCAGACATCATGGGGAGTTGCACACTGGGACTGCTATTACTTGACTTATGTCTCCTTTCCCTTCTGTGGAAGATGGATAAAAGGGGAGGACTGAAAACAAAAGAGCCCTAGCTGATCTTAATGGAGTCCATATAACTTTCTGAAATCACATAATCATTAGGGTTGGAAGGGGCCTCTGGAGATCATCTAGTCCAACCCACTGCCAATGCAGGGCTACCTAAAGCAGTTTACACAGGAACGTGTCCAGGAGGGTTTTGAACGTCTCCAGAGAAGGAGACTCCACAACCTTCTTGGGCAGCTTGTTCCAGTGCTCTGCCATCTTCAACATAAAGTCTGAGAATACAGGGTAGGGAAAGAAGAATAAGGACATAAATACTCACTGCAATCTTCAGGTGTGGCTACTGATTTAGTGTGACCACACTTCTGAGTGCTAAGGTAAAAATTTTTAAAGGATGGAATTTTTGGAGTATACTGAGTCACCCAACTTTGGAAAAAAAAAAAAAGGAATACTTTCAAAGGCATTGTCCGTAATGCGAAAAATGAAAAAGTCACCTCTGAAAGCAGAGGCTACAATTTGCCTTTCCCTTGTGGACTTCTTAAAAGCAGTAAAGCAGCAATGAAATGTCAGTGTGTATTTCCATTCTTCTGGTATTCATTCACCAGAGGCAAGCACCCTCAAGGAAGCCAAACAGCTTAATACAAGTTTGTAGAAGGCCAAATTAAGGGTCTATATGTTTTAGTGGGATTTCATTGCTCTCTGCAGAAACTGAGAACTCATCAGTTTCCCAGCATCCACATCTTTCTGACTCTCATCAGAAGCCCCCTTTTTGTCCTTGAAGTCTGACGGCTGAAACAGGTCCAATTGCTAGCAGATGTCGCATTGTGTTCTGGATTGTTTTTAGCTTTTATGTGGTATTTCCAGGAAACCGTTTCACGCTGATACACTAGATGACAATTCAATCACATATCCTTATCCTACTGAGCTAATCTTGTTTACTCACTCTTTTTTCTACCTTGTTAACATGTGACAATTGTATCCATTTCAGTAGCTTTCATGTCTAGCATGCCTTTGAACTATATACTTTGGGAGCTGTTCTGTGCTCTTCTGCAAGCCTGTACTGGTGCCACTTCTACTCCAGTTGGACATGTTTTTTAAGATTTGCATAAACAGGGAAGAGCAGTAAAATTAAGGATCTCTGATATACTAAGCTGCTCTCTGGGCAACCTGCTCCCTTCCCTTGGGCAGATTCCTAGAGTAAGACTTTAAAGGAGTTTTAATCAATGAAGACAGATCTTCGGATTTGATTGGTTGAGGACCATTAGCATTCACCTCATTTTCTTTCTGTTCTGTTTCTTCCTCTTTTGGGGCAGAAAGTCACAGGATGTAGTATTCTCAAATGACAGCTTTGACTGGGACTTTAAGGCTGGGTTCAGCTTTGATCTACACCCCTCTGACAGCTTACACTGACAGAGAAGCTTTGATTTATTTCTGAGTAAGTTAGAACTGGGTGCACAACCCATTTCCAACCCTCACAACAAGCTACTATGACAGACACTTGTAGCATACTGGCTTCACCCAGTGCATCTCCAACACAAATGCTTTCCTTTCCAGAGAAAAGAGCAAAAACTAAGTACAGCATCTCCTGTGCTAGCCTGCAGGTTCAGTGTTGTTTGTAAAAATGATGCCACGTTTGTCTAAGAGCTTCCTGGTATTCAATCATTCAACACTAGACTATCAAGAGTCATTAAAAATACTGCTCTAGGCCTGGGAAATGAGGTGAGGTTGACAAGATAATGGGAGTGGAACAATTAGAGTTAATTAGCCCAGTGGGAAATCCATTCCCAGCCAGCTACTGGTGAGAGGCTGGGTTGGCAAGATAATGAGTCTAGACTGGATATACCAGTACAGGTAAAGCTCCATCTGCACAGACAAGTGGCCCGTACAGGGCTTCTGACTCACCGCCACAAACAACAGTAAGTTCTGGGAGAGTATCAGGCCCTACACAGCCCCACTGAGTTGAGATGGAGTGTGTGCAGCCACACACGTCCAGCTGTGGTCTCCTTGTACCAGCCACCAGTAGTATACAAGTATATACTACTATATACAAGCATATATATATACTATATGTTCATATACTACTACATATCAATAGTATAGGAGTATACTCTGCATACACAGGGTATAGGTACACCAGAAGTGGACCATACAAGAACTGCTGAGAGAGAGCCCAAAACCAAGTTTTAGTCGCAAGAAGTTGACAAGGCAGGGAATCAGACTGATAGGGAGCAAAAAGCTACAAAGGCTACTCCAGTAGAGTTTTTCAGCCAAGTAACTCAACTACTACGTATTTCGTCCATCTCTCTGTTATTTGGTGGGAGGAGAACCAGACCTGAGGCACCAGCAATTATCCTTTTAGCGGCATTTCAATGGCAATATTCCCAGTTGCCAGAAGCCCTAATAAATAAAATGAAAATACATACTGCTAAATTAGAACACACAACTATAAACATTTTTCTCTTCACTGGCCAAGCTTTTGTAAGGAGCTACTCTGCTGATTGTTATCCAGTCAGAAAAGAATCAGCTGCTTTTCTTCTATTTCAGAAGTAATCTCAGAGCTTTGGTTTTAAGACAAGCACATCTGACAAGTCAGCTGGGTTTGTTAACTCAATGCACAGTTCTTTCAAGCTCTGAATATTCCTAAGGAGAAGGGGTTTTCTCTTACCTTTTCCTATGTGTCTCCTGGTGTTCTCTATAGTAGAGTTGCGGTTCACATTTGAGAGCAGTCCCAGGCAGAACCTGCTTTTGTTATTTGAGGGATCTGTAAATCCATCTATAAGGATACTTCGAGACGAAGCCTGGAAAGTTTCCCCTACCCGGTTGTTGAGTTCATAGTAGGCAACTGAGCACCAGTGTTGAGGTTCCTCATAGCAAACAGGCTGAAAATCTGTAGGAAATGAAATTAATCAGCTACTCAGGTCTCTACTATTTTTTAAACAATCATTCTCTGTTTTCTTTCCTCCCTCTCTCTCATTCTCCCCCTCCCCAGCTCTTCATCTAAACAGTCACTTATCACACTTTATCTCAACAGCAGCTTCTGTTTCTTCTTAATTTTATGACTGAAGCCCCAAACATGCAAAGCACTGGTATATCAGCTTAACTCTAAGCCTCTGAGGAGTCCCACTTGTTCTTAAAAGTGATAATTCCACTGCATTAAATTAAGCACATGCAAGCATTCCTTGCGGAACTGGAGCCCAAACTCTACACTGAAAATAGTAAGAGACACATCTGCTCTGCACACCAGCAGGAGCTAGGGGTGCACAGATGGGCTCAAATCAAGTCAAAACTGAGCCATGCCTTCAGCCTAATACTAAACTCTGAAGTTCAGAAGTAATCAATCATGGCCACAATTTTTCGCATGCTTTCGGGCTTTCCATTTCTATGTGAGACCAGAAGCAGACATGTCAGCAAAGTCGTTTTTTTGGATCCTCCCCTGCATAGGTTTTTTAACTCAGAGATGAAAAAAGACTCAAAAATGTAACAGGATCTCTGAACCTCATTTGTCCTACAGGAGTTAGTGGGAAACCTTATCGTGCCTGTCCAACACAGGCATGTGAGGCCCCTGCCCACAGAGAACCTCTAAGCATAAACTCTAACAGACTTCTAACTGATGCTCACTAGGGCAATGATCAGGGATGATAAATTAAGGTAAAGAGATTAAAGTATCTCATTAACTTATTTAAAAATACTGATGCCTGATAACTAGTTATTATCTGGCCATTCTGTCTATTCATCTGTAATTAGCACTATCACCTGCATCACTCTTCAGCTCCAGTTCTGTGATACATACATGTTCCTCATTGTTCCAGACAGCTGGCATTATTTTTTTAATGTGCTCAGTACTCATGCTACAAAGGGCATCTGTTTAGCACTACAATATATGCTGGACTAAAAGAACAATGGTGATTTTTCATTTGCAGCAGGAGGAAGCCAAAAGAAAACCCAGCAGAGAAACTCCATTTCCCCTTGCTGCTCTGCATGAATGGGCTTTGAACCTACCAGCACTAGTCTGGAAGTAACAGAGACCATGTTGGAGAGGTCATGAAGTCGCTTTGACGGAAGTAAGGAAGCTCCCAGACCCTTCTACTCTGATGACCCATGCCCTCTCCCAGTAAAGCATTCTTATATGAGGACAAAGAGTTTGGCCATCCATAAAAATCTCTTTGTACTTCACTAGAACATGTCCTTTTCTTTTCTAGCCAGCCAGTAATGTAATATTAATACAAAGATGGCAGTAAGAAAGGTCCCAACCATCAGGCTTTAAACTACTCAAAACCCAGAACTGAAGGTGATAAAGAAATCAATTCTGATATTTGTAGTGCTCTTGTGTGTTATACTGCTTCACTATCCTTGATTTGATATCTTTGTCTTTACAACATTGATAACAGTGTTTGCTTTCATTAACAGCTTTCCAAATGTAATTGCTCACGAATGCAAATAAGGATTAAACTCTAACTTCACACATAATTCACTACATTCTTAAATCAACATATTTTGATGGCTAATGGATGGGTCTGGTACACAGCCTTACAGCTAAACTCTCTGAAACTTATTATGAGAGATCACTGAACCTTCTTGTTCAAATAAAACATTATTTGCTTATCAGTTGTTTTATTTTTTAAGAATAATACAAATGATTATTTACTTTCAGGTTCTCCATCGGCAGATTTACCTCCATTGGGCAAAGACAGCACTAGTTGACTTTCAGCTATTGTATCCATTGACCGCCCATTGTGGGTTCCTGAAGGTTCTCGTGCATGGTAAGGTGGAGGTGGAGTTTCCACTGTTAGAAAGAAGGAAACAAAAGAAAAGACACATATATCAATACATTGGTAAATTCTCCCTGGCTTTTCCTAGTGAATACTTAACTTCTTCAGCATTGTTTAGCTAGGAAGGGCTGGTAACAGCACAAATCTGAACCTGACCTCCTTTCAGTCTCCAGATTAAGAACATTACACGTTCAGGAAGGATGAGAAGGAAGGCTGTCAAGTTGGACATGCTGCACTTCAAAGAGAGAGGGACAGTTACAACTAGTGCATCAGGTCTAAACTGGTGTCTAGTCAATCCCTCCATTATCAAGTTGTTTCCTTAAGAAAGTAATGCAGCTTGATTGTTCAGTTCCAGACTTCCCTCACAAATTGAAAACTTGAAGAGGATGATTTAAAAGCAGAAGCTTCAATAGATCCTCTGAGAGAAAGCTCTCTTTCTTCACAGGCTATAAAAAAAGCCTATGGAGAGCCTTTACGCTTTAAAATCAGACTTGGTAAAACTTCCTCTAGGTTTGTCCTTTATACCTTTGTCCTACAAGGGAAGACAGTCCCTATTTTAGTTTGTACAGTTTCCCATCAAAGAGCAACAGAAGTGATGAAAACACTTGGAAAAGAGGTATCAACTCACAACCTGCCCAGCTCCTGATTTGTTTCATTTATGGCACAGTAAGCTAGAAAACAGAAGATGACTGTAATAGTGGGGATTTTCAACAGAGTCAGAAGGCTTTAGAAAGCCAAAGAAAGGACATATTAGAAAGTGCTGACACTCACTGCATAAGCACTATAGCATGTACCTTTATTCATCTGAACAGAAACTCAGGGGGCTTATGTGTAAAGTATAGCCATATACAAACTTGCAGGACTGAGGGTCTTTTTAAGGAGTCTTTTTAACTTGGTTACAGGTTGCGATTTCCTCTTGTGTTTGGGTCTGTTGGTTGGCCCTCAAAACAGCAACTTCACCCAGGGTGGATAATTTGGTCTGTTGTTTGGCACTCAAAACAGAGCAACTTCACCCAGGGTGGATAATTTGGACTGTTTCATAAGATAAACGTTGAATCTTCCAAGTAAGTACTACACGGGAATGTTATTCTATTTAAGCATTGTTCAGGATTTAGGCATTTCATATACGGTTTGATATTTTTAACATACAAGATGGCATAACCCTCCCACAGAAAATGCAACAAGCTAGACTAGTAAAACAAAATCGAGAAAGAGTGGAAAAGAGTGCAAGTCACAGAAAAGAATATAATGTGATCATACATGTATTTTGAATGTCTACACCTAAGTCAGTAACCATACACTTTCTTTATACTCATCAAAGGAAAAAAAGGCACCTGCAGACATGGTGCATCTCAGCTACTTTAGACATATACCTTAAGATGTAATGCGTCTTGTTCTAGGAGTGCTTGTTTTTCTCTACTGATCACACAGAGAGTATAAACAATTTCATGAGATGTAGAAATGTTCATTGTTGACTTGGTCACACCAAGGTCATTCAAGGTTCTTATCAAATCATAGAATCATAGAATAGTTAGGGTTGGAAAGGACCTTAAGATCATCTAGTTCCAATACCCCTGCCATGGGCAGGAACATCTCACACTGAACCAAGGCTATGTCCAACCTGGTCTTGAACACCACCAGGGATGAAGCATTCACAGCTTCCCTGGGCAAACCCATTCCAGTGCCTCACCACCCTCACAGTAACAAACTTCTTCCTCATATCCAATCTAAACTTCCCCTGTTTAAGTTTTAACCCGTTACCCCTTGTCCAATCACTACAGTCCCTAATGACGTAACTCCAGTTTGCATTAGATAATCTTCCATCCCTGATTGTTACACAGGCAAATTATGCTTATCAGCATGCCATGTGCTGTGATACACTGAAGCTCGGGTTGAGCCACTTCCATTTTTAAGTAGTTTTGCAAGGTCCCAAGTTCTGTTAAATGTACTAGTCAGTCATTGCATAGTTGGAATGGGCCTGATCTACCTGTCAGGACCAGTTCCACTTAATCCAGCTTGATTACACAAAAAAAGAAGAAAAGATGGGAGAAGACAAACAAGTCCTACTAGTTGACGAAAAGTTTCAGTGTTGCTAAACATGATTTAATCTGAAGTACAGACCTAGAGAAGAAATGAATGATGGCCCATTCAATGAATGGAGAGGGAAGGAAAAACACTTTCAACACATCACACTGTGTTGAAATTGTCCAGCTTAAAAGAAAGTTCAAGTACTAAAAATAACTTGTAAAAATAAACACCTTTCTTTCTTACACTTAAAATCAAAATAGGTATATCACTAATGACATGAATTTAAATGCTTTGTGGTCGAGACATTAAAATATTAAGCTACAAAATTCTGACCTGAAATCATCTTTGGGAAAAAGCTGAGATAATCGAGTGAAACTATTTCAGAGTTACAACAAAGTGCAGAAGTGAATCTTCACCATGTTTTAATATTAAAGCCAGATCTCAGCTGTGTACATGACAACTTCCTGATTTATTTAACAGCAAAAGCATAGTCAAATGTCAGGTAATTAGAGCAGCCCTAAGTAAGGAGTTCACAATGCAAACTATCTGAGTGACATAACCCTGATGACCTCAGAACTGTGGAGATAATGAAACGCATTCCAAAATTACAGGAATTTGCCTGGTGGCTTCAGCAAGTGTTGATCCTGATTGCTAAACACCTTAATTTCCTGTGTAAGTTTATACAGTCAGTAGGATCACCATACGTTAAAAAATATTTCTACATACTAACTTCCTGATTTTATCCTGTCTCTCGATGGAGTTTCTAGAGATCCCTAGCTTTACAATCTCTATTGTAGGTCTTGCAAGTATTCTTTTCCATGGACTGTATCAGAAACTTAGATGGGCAGCTTTAGGTAGAAGGTGGCCTGGCACACCTGTTCCTCTCCTCAAGTTTCCCCTTACAGTAATTATGAAATCACATTCAGTGGGATGACTACAACTCTTAGTCCCTTGAGCACCACTCAGAAGGACTAGGAACCAGTATTAAGAGACAGTCAGAACAAATCACATTCCAAATCCTGACCAACAGTTCAGTCCGTAGCTACAGCTACAGGGGAAGCACACAGAATTGGCACCGTACTGCAGGCCATGGCAAGAAACTCAGCTGCCTCAGACAGGATGTCTGAAAGCTCATTCTTACCTGTGAGCTGATAGGGACTTCCTGGTCCAGAAGAGCTTCCTGGTGAGTTGGGATAGCTGATGCTGTTAGGTGACTGAGAGAACATGTGGCTGGGTGATGATGGGAAAGGAGTGCATGGAGGATGCTGGAAAGAATCAGGATAGGTGGCATTGTGCGGCATCAGCGGCTCGCTGTGCAGAGAAGTGTTTCGAAACTTGGCAAGGAGGCTGAGGTGAGGGTTAAACTCACTGTGCCTTGGAACGAGTACAGGAGGTAGGACTGAAAATAAAAACGAGAACAAAAAGAAAAAAAATCTGGTTAAAACTACACTCTTGAAAGTGTATCACTGCAAGTTAAAAAGAGGAATATTCCATGCTACCCAAATATTGCTGTCTATATGCAAGTCATTGAAGGGCAACAAACCTGTCCAAAACCAAGAATCAAAAGCAGATTCTTGTGCCTTTTTTTCCAGATTTGCAGCCAGTTGCAGTAATTCCATATGCAAAATTTACTCATTCCTGATTTGAGCAAGGTACCATAATATTCACAGGTAGGGCATGCACACATGGTCCTCTTTCATAAATGCAAGTGGTACATTTCTCTCTCTCAAAGTTACCTGTTCCTTCTGTCCTAAGAGACTGAGCATGTCAGGAGTTTGCTAAATGCTATCACCAAAACCACAGCCAAGTTTAATAACAATTAACAGTGCTCTGCAATACACTGTATATTTTATTACCACTGTTTCACAGATGAGCAAAGGAAGCATAGACCTGGAGCTAGACACCCAATTTAAAACTTTTACAAGTACTCAGAAAGGCTGCCAGCTAGATAGTGGGATCTTTAAAAGGAAATGTAAATGGCAATTCAAATATTGCAGCAATATTAATTCAGCTGTTGCAACAGAGTTAGCAAAGATCTAGCATAAGGAGAAAAATGTCAGTGGTTGGTAGTTAAGACATGAAAAACACAGGTCAGAAAACTGAAATACAAATTAATCCATGTAAACATTGGTCTGATAGAATATATCGCCTCTCTTCATAAACTCTCTTCACTTACATCTGGTACCACCAGTGCTGTTAACAGCATTGCTGCACTGACGAACCTGAGGTTGACCCAAATAATTTGAGTACTGACAGATGAGAGAGGGGAATTGGAGTCAAAACATTTTAGGAAACCTGATTAGTGAGTTACCTATGAAGACGCAGCCCCTAGGCTGCAACACAGAGGCTTGCCACCCCAAGTTTTCTCTATTAGTTACTAACTCACATAATACCTAATTATCTTAGTTAAGGCCTTAAACATAGGTAGGGGGAAATAATCCCCAGTTGCTATTGTGCAAATCTAAAAGACACATGAGAAAATAAGGAGGCAATTTGTGTTATTGTAACAAGGCTGAATTGTCCCAACACCAGGAACAATTCAGAAGGCTTGTATTGATTGACCTCCTGTACAAAGTTCCTCAGGCCTAAACCCCAGCAGCACATAATCTTTCAGTCTTATCCTTACTAGCTTATGGAAACAAACAGCAGTGTGTGCTCTTGGTTATAAATGCTGTCACAATTATATGATTTGAATGTGTTTTAATATACTGTTTGGTCCCAAAAGCTCTGTCTAGATAAGGCAAATTCTTTTTAGGTAGGTTAGCTAACACTTTTTAATTACAGCAAACTTATTTATCCTCCATAATGAAAGAGTGGAATAACTGCTACAAAGCAAATAATGTACAGATAATGCAAAACATGTGCATGAGAAGAGACTGTAGGAACACCCTTATTGGAGTGCACCCTCAGTGCACACTGTCTGCTCAGACAGCTGAGGCAGTTCAAGCAGAAGGAGGACCAGTGCCTGGTACCAGCAGGAGGCTTACAACCTCTTGTTTGATGTAGCACTATGCTGCAGCTGGGGCAGGGTCAAATCCTGCTCCTGCCTACCCACTGACCTATACCATTTGCAAATTTGCAAGTCACTTATGAATTGAATAACTGAGTCCTAAAAATATAGAAAAGATTGGACTGATGACAGGGATTCACTGCAGAAGTTATCTTCTTACCTGTCTGGAAATACAGGAACCAGAATACCTGTTAAGAGACTATATGTAGACCCTTATTCAGCCCAGTGCATTTCTAATTAGCTTCTTGCCAGCACAACAGTGGTGCCTCAGAGACTACTTTCTTTGCTTCTGCCTCTGATATGCCCCTACCTGTAGAATGAAGAATTTGCTGCCACCCTTTTAATTCCTTTGGTAGAGAAAGGTATTTCTGCTTTTTTATTTTTCTTTAGCTTTTTGTATTTCCTAGACTCTCCAGGTAGTACTCAGAAAATACAGGTATTCACACATGAGATGCACTGCCCAGTCCTCCATGGATCTCTTCATGGCCAATGGGGAGAAACAGACTCTTGCTGCTCAGTTAATCTGCTTTACAATGGGACAAGACAGATACTACTACTGCAGATGTGGTTTTTGTGAACTGCATCCCTCCCATAGATGCTCCTGTGAGCAGCTCCAGGCTGTGAGCTGCTGCTTTTGGAGTTTTCCTCTGCTACTCCACAAAACTGGTATGCTTGCTAGGTCTGCTGCTGCTCAGCCAGCTCTGACCAGCAGCCTTAGAAACAGGGAACTGGTGATCCCTTTGTACCCATCAGAGGTGCTGAGCATGGGACAGCTGTGCTACAGCAATGCTATGCAGCACTGGGAGGTTGGCACCTTGCTGCAGGTGCCACTGCTAAGGAAGTGGCTTTCCTCAGCCATGTGAGAACTCAATGCAACTTCTTCTCTAAATAGAAGCTGAGAATCTGAATGTGTGAACAGCATTTGTCAGGGAAAGCTTTTGACTCCCCCTGAGTGAGTCAGCAAGAGGAATTTTCAAGCCTTGAACTTCTTCCCAGCTCTGACCACGGTACTCTTAATTTCTGCTCTGCTGTACATTTTTTGCCACCTCAGTCAATCTTTCCAGTGACTGCTCTGTGGCTGCCCAGAGGGCTAAAGCTTCTGTGGTGGTAAGAAATTCAGAGATCTTCTTGTTTGTGGATAAACATTCCCCAGAGAGCCTTGTTCTCCTTGTTCTTTGGGAGACAGATGTCACCCTCCAGGGCTCACCACTCTGAAGGAACTGTGACCAGAGGCATGAAACTGAGTGACTGAGTGCACTGGGACCTGTTTGTCCTCACAATTTAACTGTGTTGTGTTCACTTAGTGGGGTCTTTTTCTTCTACCTGCTGTTCTCCATAGAGAGCCAAGGTTGGATCCTTCCTTCTATGCATGTCCAAGTGTTGATAATCTTTGTTCAATTGAAGGTAAATTCTGTCATGTCTCAAGTCCTGCCACTGCCTTTCCTGCACCAGACCTTCTCTGATTCCCTCTAGCTGCAACAGCTCTTGCTGGAAACCTGGCTATGCCCAAAGCCTGTGACACAAGAACATGTCCGGGTGTGTTTTGAATGTCTCCTGAAAGAATGTCTTCACAACCTCCCTGGGCAGCCTGTTCCAGTGCTCTGCTATCCTCAACATAAAGTTCTTCCTCATGTTGAAGTGAAACATCTTTTGTTCTAGTTTATGGCCACCACTCCTTGTCCGGTGCAGGGCACCATCAAGAAGAGTCTGGCACCATCCTCTTGGCACCCACCTTTGAGATATTTATATGCATTAATGAGATCCCCTTTCAGACTTCTCTAAACCGGCTCTTGATTCTAGCTTTTTCTGCAGTGATTTCACTGCTGCCACTTTCTCCTCAAGCTCATTTTTTCTCCTGTCTCACCACCAGCTCTTTCCAGCACAGCTTCTAACTGCCTCTGGCCTGGGGCTGCATTACTGTCATTTGCAGTGGTGTAAGTTACCTCTCCTGCTACTGCTCCAGCACACCTGAGTAGGTTGTGCTTCCTTGCTGTACCTCATCTTCAGTAGGAAGGTGAGCTTCAGCTTCTAAGCTGTCCCCATAAGAGCAGTTGGGGTGAATACAACAGCCCAAGAACAGCCCCTGGGTCCTATGGAGAATTGGCACAGCACAGCCTGCATCCTCACAGCTGCTCTCTCTTTCACCTCCAAAAACAAGGTGGTCACGTCTAAAGTACCCAAAATCTCTCCTTTGGGTGAACTCCTGTGCCCTGAGAACTGCTAGTCCATGCGAGTCCATATGGGTTAAAGCTGTGCATGGGACCACACCAATAATTCAGCAATACTCAGACCTGCACCTTGGTCCCATCTCATTTACTCCTAGAGATGTAGTTGCCTGTTGCACAGACAAACAACAGAGATGTGCTCACAGCTGAAACATTCTGAGTTTCAGGGTCAGAACAACAAGCTTTGGCAGCCATTTAGCAGCTGCTGGATTATCCCAGTACTAGCATTTGTTAGTTGGCACTCAACAGATCAGAAGACCGGGGCTGAAAACAGCCCTGCACAGTGCTATCAGCTATCGTGCTGAGGAATCTCTATTAACTACACTGGAATTATAGCAGAAGAAATGAGAAAACACTAATGACTACAGTCTTTGAAGAGAAAGATACACAAAATCAGATATTTTATGAGCATCTTTTCTTGGATTCTTGAAGAGTGTATCGTAGCAAGGCAGGAGATCAGCTCTTTCCTCTGAAAACTGTTGACAACTCACTGCAGCTGTAAAATTTTAGTTCTGACAATGTTTACACTAGTTCAGATACAACTTCAAAATGACAGCTCTGCTGCCGTGAAGTGACTATCAGAAAAGGGAATAGCTCGTGTTGTTTAACAATTGTTAACAAATGTCTTTCCCCTATTTCATATGTGTGAAAGAAACATCCCACAGTTCACTTATCTGATCCTAATGCCACCTCAGAGTAAAGTTCATGCCAGACAAAGAATAATCACAGAATAATAAGTATACACTTACCAACCGTATCCATTAGTAAATTAAATTACTGTGATTTTTGGCAGCAAGGGAGGCTTAGGTTAGACATTAGAAATCATTCTTGACTGTAAGGATAGCAAAGCAATAGATTCACCTGCCTGGGGAGGTTGTGAAACTTCCACCCCATGGGATTTTATAGCTCATTAGGGAAAGATCTGTCAGGAATGTACCTGGTAATTCGTTTTGGTTTGGGAGTAGGGGCAGAGGAGAACAGGATGATTGCTCAATCTGTCTGCCAGCCCTGCTTTCCAAGATCCCTACAGAAGTTAACATTAGACACCATTATTTTTTAACAGCTGTTTCACTGGCACAAAGCCCAGTTAAATGACCCTTCAAGTGAGGTCACAAGTTTTCAATGCTGACCACATCCAATCTGAAGAGGTTCATCAGTGGAAAAATTCAAAGTTTTATGTGAACTTGGGGATTTATTTCACACAAACTACACATTTAGGTAAGTAAATCCCACTGAACGCAGGCCACCAGGCATTTTAGGAAGAATCAACTGATCTGGTTTCATATCCACAGCAAAATAAGTCATCTGATTGCAACTGTAATCTTTAAAAAGAGAGATAGTGATGCATTTTTCATGTGGATTAATGAGTCAATTCCTGGGTTTCAAACAATGAGACATAAATCTAGCCAGGGTGCTAAGCCTAGCCCAGAATTCATGCAAGCAGACAACAGCTTGCGGGGGAGGTCTCAGAGGGCAGCCAGCACCCGGGTCCATGAAGAAGAAGCTTTCAGCACCCTGGACAAGATCCAGGCGTCCTTGGGGGTCCAACAGGATACCGACCAGCTGGGCAAGGTGCTCCTTACTCCCCACTTACTCCTGACTGCCGCAGCTGTGATGCCACCAGGCAGGTAAAGACCCAGGGTACTTCCACCAAATGGAGCCTGCCTTTTCAGATTTCAGGGCACAACTCTGTAGGATGCACAAAGACTAGACCTGCTGTCAGTGCAAGAGCTAATACAGAGATGTGAATCATCTGCAGATGGTATAATTACCTGGGGTTTCCACCCGCCGGTAATGGTAAGGGTTAATGCACACTTCTTTCTGTTTTGAGCCAAATGGGAATTCACAACATTCCAGTGGTTTCAGCTCATGGTGAGATTGTAAATCAGGCCAGCGCCACACTCTGCAGTATATGACGTGGGGAAGCCCTTTTCGGTGAGACACCTGCAGCCGACCATCCAAAGAACGTGGGATCGTGACACATTTACTGGGCTGACCTGGGCAGCTCAGAGCCCTTTCCAGTTCTTCCATGGCACCTTTTTTCTTCTTTAACTTCTTCACCAAGGAATCAACAGCTTTTTCTGCCCACTTTTCCTCTTCATCTCCTTGTTTCCAGCCCAGCAGCCTTTTCACTGCAGGGCTGGTAAAGGAGAACAAGGAACTGATAGGGGTGCTGGAGTGCATAAGAAGCAGAGATTACACACGAGCGTTAATGGAAGCACAAATTGCTCTCCCCCCTTGTAAGGCTTGCACAGAGTTTCCACAATATTGAGATGGATGCTTCCTTCACGGAAAGGTTCTTCCACACATACGTTTTTGTAGTCTCAGGCACTGGTTGAAAGTAGTCCAACAGGGTGAGTCTCAGAACTTTCCAATCATTGAGATACTGCTGATGAAGTCTGGAATAGCAACACAATACATAGTTAGGCTTCACACACCCCTTTAGTTGCTCCTTCAATAAAATCTTTTGAAAGAGAAATTATTTAAAACGTGTATTTAATTTTCATAGAATCATAGAATAGTTAGGGTTGGAAAGGACCTTAAGATCATCTAGTTCCAACCCCCTGCCATAGGCAGGGACACCTCCCAATAAGCCATGTTGCCCAAGACTCTGTCTAACCTCACCTTTCAACAGTTTTCTGTTTATCTTGAGTCCAAGCCTTTCCTCCCCATTACCCTCCACACTCACTTTAGAGTTGGACCTTGGAAAGCAGTCACTTCAATTTGTGTTTAGAGTTCAATGCAATAGGGAGATTGCTTCAGGGTTGCGGTTATATCTACTACCAAAAAAAAAAAATGTACCTTTTTTTTAAATGCTGGTAGCTGTAGGTTCAGCTCAAGCATCCTCTACAAAATTACATCTGTAATATCAGTTTTTATGCAAGTACTGTGTATAATACTTTTCTGGTTTCAACTCTCTCTCTGCCTCTCCAATATCACTCAGCTGTTAAGAGTTGTATAATATTAACTGAAAAAATCATTTGAAATTCAGCTGCTCCCAGATTTCAGTTAGTGCCTTTGAAAGATCTGTCACTATTCTCTAAGCTTATTTACGCTTTCCCACATGCCAGGGAAAAAAACCTTGTCTGCCTAGCCAGACTGTTTTGCTGTCTCCGACAGTTCACAGTTTTTTGGATGAAAATCACAAAGCTCTGGACATGGTTTGTGCTGGATGGTTCCTGTGTTATTTCTGCTAGGATTTGCTACATCTGACAAAGTTAAAAAAAACAGTTTAGTTCTTGTGGGATTTTCTTCTTTTTTTTTTTTCTTTTTTTTAAGTGCAGCTGGACCCGGTCTAATTTTAGCTGAAAATGACACATTTCCACTGATTGGAACTCTGAGGAATAACGTCTTTGTATGTCAAGCTATTTATGCTTTAATTATACTCTTTGGACCCCCTGTGCATATCAAGTCTAAAGATCTGAACTACACAAGGTCACCTAAAGCTGGAGTGCAGGCAGCTTCTAAATGGATGCCTTCAGGTAAGCAGCTCCATGACTGTTCCAGCTCACCCCTGTGGGTGGACTTGGGTCCTTCTTGTCCCTCACCAGTAAAGGCCTGGATGTAGTCCTCACCACTTGGTTATATGCAGACACTGAGGAGACAGAGATATACTGCCTGGTGTTGGGAGCAGCATGGCTTCACAAACCGTATTATTCTATGGTTTACTTAAAGGCACAGCTCTTGTAGAGTTGCAAGAGTGGGGACACTGAGTTCAGGCACAAGCACAACATATTCAGACAGGAACATCAATCCCAAAGACTGGCTCCTTGTCAGAGTCTGATACCCCAGCAGTCTGATATTCTGAGCACCACACAGCTCTGGAGCATGCTGCAGGGCAAGCACATGTGGCCCAGGTTATCAAAGCCTCTTAGATAACATGAAGTGTTTGCTGAGGAACAGTGACCTCCTAGAGCTGTTCTCCTCCCAACCCTTGTTTCATTCTCATGACCATTCCTCTGCCCCACTGCATTACCCTTTAAGATATCCAGCACTCTGAGAAATACAGATACATGTATCCTAAGGAGCTTTTCCTGTTATTCCATGAGAGCACCAGTGATGAGGACAGGGGCTCAAATTCCCCGAAGCCTCCCAGAGAGCTAGCGAGATGGAAGCACTTGGCTACACACAAGAGAATGGATAAAAGTAACTTTTTGGCACATCACAGGCCCCTGAAGAAGCTGTATTCCCCCCAAGAGATTCATGTTTCAGGCACCAGTGAACAGGACACTATATGAAAATATGAACAGAGAGACTATAGAACTGCAAGGAAGAGCAAATACATCTTGCTTCAGGCACCCACCATGGCATCAAGCTCTGACTTATGCAATTTCTACATTATCAATCTATGCGTATGTACAGTTGTTCTCAGTCTTGGCAGAGCATGGCAGAAATCAAGCCGCTCGCACTGTTCAGCAACCAATGATTGACTCTACAGAATAGATCAAACTTGTTCTACCATGCAAAAGGAAACTTCAGATTCCAGATTTTTCTCCCGCTCTGCATTAGTAAAAATCCAATTATCTAAAGCACTTAACTGGGTAGTTACTAATGCCTCTTAGTCAAAACTGAAGTCTATTCCAAACACTTAGAAGGTACATGTGAGAATGAAGTAAGGTCAGAAAGATTTATCACAGGAAAAAAATCCTCAAGCTGCTGGTAAAACATAATGTAAATAGAATTTAGGCAGGCAGACTCCAGCCTTTGTGGGAGCAGGCTAAGCCTACAAAGCTCAATGCCAGCCCCATCTAGGTATTTCACGCAGTGGAGGTGTCTGTCACTCACTACCCCAGTGAGAATCTGTGGAGGATCCACCACAGCACTGCTGTCATTGCTCAGCAGCACCAAACCCCATCCTCATGAAAGAAATTAAATAATGCTGGGATCTCTGTGGATCAGCCCTGAAAGCAGGAACAGGAAGCAAGGAGAGCCTGGGATGAAAGCCCATGGGACCACTAGCGGTATAAAAGTCTCTGCTCCAGGCTGAGAAGGAAAATGGCTCACACTTCTTATCTAAGGGGTGTCCCAGGCATTTCTGTGTGTAAACAACTGCTCTTGATAAGTTAATGCAACATTGCAATCATCAGATACGAAAACATACATGTTCACGTAAAAGTATTGTCCAGAGATTTTCTTTTCCATTTCAACCAAGGTTTTAAACAAACACATTAATCTCATTCAGTCAAATTAAATAACTCAGCAGTGACATCACTATGAGTCTGAGCACTATTGTTGCTAGTGGGAGAGTCGCCAAGACTATGTGTATAAAAGCAAAAACCCTGCTTTGCAGACCATGTGATGTGGTCTCAGATAAGTACATTACACAATTTCCTACTATGCTCTCCCTAGTTTCTTCCTTTCTTCCCCAAACTCAACCAACATACAAAATATAAATACTATTAAATAAAGAGCTTCCAAATAATATTATTATCAGAACATCCTGGTTTAATGTTATTAAATTAGATAATATCATACACTGCTCAGCAGACTAAGCCCTGTGTGGCTGGGCTTAGATATTCCAATATAAAATACCTAGGCAGCTACAATGCTCAGGGCTGTAAGGATAGAGATGTGAATTCATAATTTAATCCTAACAGGCTTTCAAGACAGCAGTTGATTAAGCTGTACGCCTTTTGTAACTTGCCTACCTAACTGGAAACTTCTAACACTGCAGCAATCATGAGACAGTCGAATTGGAGATCCTGAGGACAGTGAGAAAGGCATGAAGCAAGCTCACAGCCCTGGACTTCAATAGAGCAGACTTTGGCCTCTTCAGGAACCTGCTCAGTAAGGTTCCATGGGGTATAGCCCTACAGGGAGGGAGGCCCAAGACTGTTGGCTGACATTCAAGGATCACCTGCTACAAGCTCAGGAGCAATACATCCCTACTAGAAGGAAGTGCTGTAGGAGGGCCAGGAGACCTCCTTGGATAGATAAGGAGCTGCTGAGGAAAATTCAAAGGAAAAAAAGAGGCTTATAAAAGGTGGAAGCAAGGACAGACAGCCTGGGAAGAATACAGGGATGTTGTGCGGGAAGCTAGGGACCAGGTTAGAAAAGCTAAGGCCCACTTGGAATTGAACTTGGCTAGGGATGTTAAGGATAACAGGAAGGGATTCTACAGGTACATTGCAAATAAAAGAAAAATAGGGAGAACGTGGGCCCCCTCCAGAAGCTATTGGGAGAACTGGCTACCCTGGATTTGGAGAAGACTGAGATTCTTAATGACTTCTTTGTCTCAGTCTTCACTGGCAAATGCTCTGACCACACCACCTAAGTCTTGACAGACAGATGGAAGGACTGTGAGAATGAAGACACTGGGCCGAGTGTAGGAGAGGATCTGGTTCAAGACCATCTTAAGAACCTGAACATGCACAAGACCACGGGACTTGATGAAATCCATCCGCGGGTCCTGAAGGAGCTGGCAGATGAAGTTGCTAAGCCACTGCCCACCATATATGAAAAATCTTGGCAGTCAGGTGAAGTTACCAATGACTGGAAAAAAGGAAACATAACTCCATTTTCAAGAAGGGGAAAATGGATGAGCCAGGGAACTACAGACCAGTCAGCCTCACCTCTATGCCTGGAAAAATCTTAGAGCACATTCTCCTGGAAGGCATGCTGAGGCACATGAAAAACAACAAAGTGGTTGGTGACAGGCAGCATGGCTTCACTAAGGGGAAAATCCTGCCTGACCAATTTAGTGGCCTTCTATGACGGAGCTACGGAATTGATGGACAGGGGTAGAGCACTTGATGTCATCTACCTGGACTTGCGCAAAGCATTTGACACTGTCCCACATGACATTCTTATGTCTAGGTTGGAGAGATATCAATTTGACAGGTGGACCACTCAGTGGATAAAGAACTGGCTGGATGGCCACACGCAAAGAGTTTTGCTCAATGGCTCAATGTCCACCTGGAGATCAGTAATGAGTGGTGTCCCTCAGGGATCAGTGTTGGGGCTGGTCTTGTTCAACATTTTTGTCGCTGACATGGAAATTGGGATTGAGTGCACCCTCAGCAAGTTTGCCAATGACACCAAGCTGTGTGGTTTGGTTGATATGCTGGAGGGAAGGAATGCCCTCCAGAGGGACCCTGACATGCTTGTAAGCTGGGCTGATGCCAACCTGATGATGTTTAACCATGCCAAGTGCAAGGGCCTACACCTGGGTTGGAGCAATCCCAGGCACAGCTACAGGTCGGGCAGAGAAGAGATTCAGAGCAGCCCTGAGGAGAAGCACTTGGGGGTGTTACTCGATGAGAAAATGAACATGAGCCAGCTGCAGTGTGCACTTGCAGCCCAGAAAGACAACCGCACCCTGGGCTGCACCAAAAGGAGCGTGACCAGCAGGTCGAGGGAGGTGATCCTGCCCCTCTACCCTACTCTTTTGGGAACTCACTTGGAGTATTATGTGCAGTTCTGGTGTCCTCAACATGAAAAGGACATGGAAGTGTTGGAACAAGTGCAGAGGAGGGCCATGAGGATGATGAGGGGACTGGAGCACCTCCCCTATGAAGATAGGATGAGAGAGGTGGGTCTGTTCAGGCTGGAGAAGAGAAAGCTGCGTGGAGACCTCATAGCAGCCTTCCAATATCTGAAGGGGGCCTATAGGGATGCTGGGGAGGGACTCTTCATGCGGGACTGTAGTGAGAGGACAAGGGGTAATGGGTTCAAACTTAAACAGGGGAAGTTTAGATTGGATATAAGGAAGAAGTTTGTTACTGTGAGGGTGGTGAGGCACTAGGATGGGTTGCCCAGGGAAGTTGCAAACGCTCCATCACTGGTGGTGTTCAAGGCTGGGTTGGACAGAGCCTTGGGTGGCACGGTTTAGTGGAGGTGTTCCTGCCCATGGCAGGGGTATTGGAATTAAATGATCTTAAGGTCCTTTCCAATCCTAACTATTCTATGATTCTGTGTTTCAAAACCTCCTTTGATGTATTTTTTATGCTGACGATCCATCATGTTTCTCAGTGCTCATTACTTTAGAGTGGTGAAGGGGAGGGAAGTGTTACAGTTTTAATCTATACCCCCACCACAGGTATTAAGTCCTGGACCATATCATGATGGAAGCTCCAGTCTACTCATCTCTATCTCCCTCAGTGACAGTATGCTGTGGTATCATGATTATAAGTCAGGAATCACGCAGGGTACATCCCTAACACAATTTCCTCCTCTTGGACTACAAGAAAGGCTTTGGCTATCTCTCAGGTAAGGGACCAGTGAATACCAAATGCACTCAATCTTCCATGGTGTAAGTCTTCACTCCATCACTGAGTTTAGCCTAAGGCTCTTTAGGGAAGAGACAAAAGAAATTATGGCACGGACCCACCCTTTCAGTTCTGTGGTCTGCAGGAGAAAGTGGAACTAGAAATGCTTCTGCCAAGTTCACTGGCTCCATTCTGCCTAAACGGACAGTGCCTACCTTAGCTATAGCTACACTAGAGCTGGGAAATACTTCTGAGTGCAGGAATTTGATTATCTATAGAATGAATTATAAGCACAGTATCTGGAATGGCTTTGGTCTGTGCCAGAAGTACTCTCCCAAATTACTCTTGTGCATAGTTCAAGAGTTAGGTAGCAGCGACCAGAGGCCACTCCTAATAAGAAGCCTGCACACAGCCACTCTGCTTTGGGGGGTGTGACAGCCATTGCATGGAAGTAAGCCTCTCCATCTCAGCTGGCCTCAAGGCCAAAAACACTACTGGGCATGTTTAATTTCTTAGTATGGAAGCAACATTCTAGTAGAATTTACTTGGCCAAATAGTTGATACTCATATCTGCCCTACTCTCCCTCAAGTCCCTAAACACCTACCTGGGAAAAACATGCAGGTACATGTCATGGACCATTCCACCTAAAACTAAACATCTACAAAAAAAAATAGCGAAGTCAGGCACTGCAAACAACTAATGCTGAGTGAGATGAGTCTCACCTCAAGTCTGAATGGCTGCTGGCTAACACCCAGCAAAATCGACATGAAGTAGAAGGAACTAGAATACTTTCTCCTATTCCTAAGCTTGTATTTAACCCTCCAGTGTAGAAATAGCCAGTAGGTCCTCAGGTCAGCAGAGGGAATGTGTTCCTTCAGGAACTTCACTGCAGTAAGTTCCACTGTTCTACTAAAGAACCTGAAACACCAAGAGCAGAGAAAAGCAGAAGAAACATCATTATGGGTTGTTTCCTAACTGCTGAAGTCAGTAAGAGGGGTTCCAGAGCTCACAGAAATTAAATGTGCCCTCCTCTAGCTCATGTGGCAGAATGCTGACACCTCCACTATGGAAAGATTTTGGGAAATCTGTGTGCCAGGGAAGACACAGCACACCTTGCAGAATGCCTGTGCAGGTCAATACGCTGATGAAGTTCCCGCTAATTGAATTCCTATGGGTGCAACAGAAGAATTGTACCAGTCCTCATTACATTTCATTCTAAGCTTCATGAAGAAGTCAAAAAGGAAAAACTCATTTATGCTAATGAAAACAGGCTTAAAACACAACTATGCAAAAGCAGTGTGCAGCCTTCCCCAAAAGCACATCTGTGCATGTGTGTTTAAGAACAGGTGTATGCAGATGTGTGTATTCACTGGTTTGAGAATAAAGCTCCAATCCACTGCCTCTACCCGGATTGCCTGCCTCAGCTAACTGAGCCATACAAAGCATGGTTGTCAGTTTTGGAAATGGCTGACTTCATCAGTCTCTGTGTCACTGCAAAAGCTCAGTAAGGCCACAGAGGGAGTTTTCTCAGAGGGTCGTCTAGACATATGCTCTGCAGTTCTTTGAGATGCACGCGGCTGGGAAATGGAGTCGTGAGACATTTACAGCTGGAAGTCTGCTGTTTGGTGACTAAATCACAACAGAATTGCAAAGGAGAACATTAATTCAGATACACAGCATGAAGAATGCTGAGAACATTCACTCGGTTAATTATTTTTACCTAGCACTGATTTGGTTACTTCAACCTCCTATCAAAGAGAAGCACGCAAGTTTTTCAGTGTATTCTGGTCTTGACTTGATTTCAGATGCGCCCAGCAACCAGCATGCACCCAGGACTGGCAAAGAACTTCGCAGGACACATCATCACTGCCGCTCACTATGGAGATCCTCCACACCTTAGCAAGGGAAAGGGCTTTAAAATAAACAAAGGTGTGTCCACAAACCCTTGGGGCTCAAATGACCGAGGAATCTCACCAACCTTGCCCTGGGCCTGCTCACACACCTAAGCCTAAGCATCAACCCTGTCAGTAGGGATTTGCAGGCATGGCAGGAGAGAGCTGGGCAGGAGAGGTTTCACACGTGCATTCACTGTGGAAGTGCATACCTGAGCTGCACAGCTGCTGCTGCTGCTGCTCCAGCAACCAGCTCATGGCTTGGGAACAGTGGCCACATGTTAATTCTTGATGTATAAAAAGACTCATGTTCCACTCGTGGTAGCCAGATCCTCATTTAGGATCCTCCAGGGCTTCTTGTTATGCTTGGGACTCATCAGACAAAGGGCGCTGTTATGAATCTATCTGAAACCACTGTCTTTTGCACCAAACAAAATACAGTGAATGAATTATTCATTACAATGTTACTGAGTCCTTCCACAACCACAGAACTTGACACCCAAGGTTTTAATTAAATGGGATGTAAAGAAGGTTATTCCTTTTTGTTTAATTAAGAAACTAATTTTTTTTCCTCATTTGACCCTGGACTGCTCCATTTGAAAACAGCTGCAATGATAGGAGGTTAAGTGCTTGAGACTCACATTTATCCATGTTTCACACAGCCCTGGCAACATCTCCTTGTTTATTACTATAAGCTTGACTGAATAATGCAAACTTCTGAAACTCATTTTCTTGGGTATTTCTCAAGATTATTCTGAAAGCTGTTCTACAATGAACTTTATGTGAAGCCATCATTACCAAAGACCAAATCTCGCAGTGTTTTATGCATCTCCAGCCACTTATCCACCCTGTAGAGCCTTCACTGAAACCACTGCCTCCTGGATAAAACAAGGACAAAATTTGATGCCAGTGCCTAAAAATCTATGACATCCAGATAATTTCTCTGTGCTTCTGGAATTGCTCAAATATTACCTTATCTACTCAGCATCGTTCAGCTTCTCTTGACAGGAATAGCATATTCTCATTCGATATAAAGAAGTTAAGATTCAAATATGTAAACTACACACCTTCACACAGCCACACAAATTTCCATAGGCCAAACATTGTGTGTTTAAAAACCATAGATTCCATCACAGAAGAAAACAAAATACCCAGCTCACTTTCGATATGCCCGTGATGCCTACAGGAAAGGGATATACCAGTTCCTGTAGGCTCTGCGTGAGCAAATAGACAGATGCTTCAACAAAGCTTTGCGTTAGTGTGACCTAAAATGGGGAGAACAGAGGAGCATGGACATGGTAACAGTATGCCAACAGGAAAAAGGCTGCTGCAGGCAAGACAGGGGCAATCTATCTCTCATGTGCACTTGAATAGGGAGAACATAAGAACAGGATAGTTATACATTGGGATAGATACCACTACTGGAGGTCTGTGAGTGCAGATTACACAGCCTTCTTCAAGATATTTCTTCAGTTTACTTTCAAGAACAGCAGTACTGACCTTGGAGAGGAAGAAAACCCCTTGAGATGTGCCCTTCTGACCCTATGTCCCCTACTATGACCAAGCAAAAGAGATCCTGTCTTCAGGTGCAGTACTAGGAAAGCATGACTACACTGGCTTTGGCCTTGGGCTACTTGCATCCTGCTGCTCAGGGTAAACCCAGACCAGAAGGTTGGATGTTCTCACTGATTTTTGCCTTTGAAAATCTCCCACAATATTTAATGGCACCCCACAAAATTACCACAACCAGAGTCTCTGCAAACATACGAAACCGGACCAGTTTATCACTGTGATCTCTCTTTGACTGCACTTCCTTCCTTGGCATTAATTTTTAAAGGAAACCAGCAACTGTGATGTTTATATGGAGTGAACCGCACTGTATTCCCTGCCTGGGCCGCACTGAAGCTTCTGAGATGCCATCCCACAGGGATACATCCTCTTCTCTGCCCCACACCCTGCTCCCTGCAGGCAGGAGGAAGACCCATTCACCCAGTCCCTGCCTCATCTTTTCCTGTGGCTGCCTTGCTCAGGCTCAGACGGGCAGCTCTGAGCTAGAGCCCCTTTCTCAGCTACCTTCCTCCCACAGAACCAGAGGCTAAGGTGCACACATGCCGTGGGGGGAGCACAGAGGATGTATTTGCGGGAAAACGCAGGAGGCAGTGGGATATGATGGGGAGGTGCATCAATCTGCCCTGTGGGGCCAAAATGTCTTCTAGTGGCTTTGGTTATCCCCACTTTATAGACAGTCCTGCATTCCTCACATACCCACCATTCCCAGAGAAACTGTAGCAAAGCCCATCGGTGTTTCTAAAAATGGAACAGTTGGAAATACACAAAAATAGAATTCCTGCTTTTAAAATAAACGCTGACTCTTCTCTAATACAAAGCATGCAGCCAAGTGCCTCCAGAACAAACACTTCACAAAGGAAGAAGGGGACTAGAAAAGAATTTCAGCTCCATTGCTGGCCTAAAGTTTATATCCACACTAATCAGATTCTGTAATCCTTGTTATCAATCATTGGCATTCTTGGAACCATTCCAAAAAACCCATTTTAGGAAAAGGATTTGCTTAGAGTTAGACATTAAGAATGCTGTGAATAAGGATATATCTACAGAACAATTACTTCGCCAAGGACATGGTGCTCCAGCCTGATGGGAACCTGCTCTGAAAGTTTAGTGTCTTAAGTTGTTAGAAAGGAATGCACTTTTGGAGCTTTGGTTGTACATTTACAGTGCACACAGGGGAAAAGGATAAAGCAAATCTTTTCCTCATTTTGTATGGTAGCACATCCCATCTACCTAACAGGAGGCCTGAGGGCCAGCTGGCTGAGGTTCAGCACGGTGCCAAATGCCTTCATTTTCTGGGGGAATACAAAGAACTGACAGGAGGCTGGCTCCTGCTGGCAGATCTGCAAGGTCTGATCCCAGCAATAGCAACCGGTCCCTGGTTCTCCCCATCCAAGGACTGAATCTCATGCTTTTGAGATCTGCTGCGTAGTTGCGCCAAGTACCTAATGGCACAAAGTTAGAGATAACCTGTGACACCAGGAGTCTGCTGGGGAGTCCATTGCCTCTAAGCACCCCTTGTTGACAGCCCCCCACCCTTCCCTTCCTGGCTGTAGCCTGGCACAGAGACTCCCTGCCTGACACCCAGGATGCCATAGAGAGGGAGTGACATGCCTGAAGGGTTTCTTACTCACTTATGGTGTTAACACAGCAAGCATCTTTTGCAGATTTAATATCACACAGCTTGGCATGTGAAATATAGATCAATAAATCAGATAGCTAGATCACCAATAAAATACTCAAAAGGAAGAACTTCTGGAAGCGCTTCCTCTCTGACAGCAGGCCTGGAGAGGGAGAAGCACTCCTGCTGACCACTTCTCCTTCCTTCCAGATGAGAAAGCCTAACCAAGGGCATATGGGGGATACATTTCACACACAACAGGCTTTCCAGATACATCACATTAGCAGTTTTCCATAGAATCACATTAGCATTTCATTGTGTCCAAACCATATCACATTCAAATTTGTTACTCCTAAAAGGCTTTCATTGTGCATCACTGTGGGAAATTGCTAATGCAGTGACATATAGGTTCTCCTGCATGATCATCCACAGTAATCTGTGCTAATTGAGCCCTCAGTGGTTTGTGAAACCCTGTAGGGGGGAGAAGGGTGGAACATCCACAGGGCCTTTGTCTTGGAGAACTGCAAGAAATAAGAGTGTGGAGGACAGGTAAGCACTAATATTAGTGTGTTTTAGCCATCTAAAGATCTGATTCAGTGGCAAGGATTGCCTTGGACAAGGGGCCAATGCTCACATGCAACAGCACTGAGGCATTTTCCATTAAAAATATCTGGATATGCTTGGACTCTGTATGGAAGTTATTTCACAACAACAGAACTAAAAACAAAAGGAGCAAGAACTTGTCTATCTAGTTCCCTCCTGTGGGAGAAAAAGAGGAGACAGCTGGCCATTCCCAGCAACTTCAGCTGAAGATGTGGATACTCAGCTTCTCTGTAAACCAGAACACTTGCTTATGAGATTAAACAGACTTCATATGGCTACATTTGAGCCTGGAGTATAAAACGAGGGTTGGATTCTCTTTAGCATGCAAGATGACAAGTCATGCTAACAACCAGATTCAAAAAGCACTAGCAAAAGGTAGAAATAGGTCTCTGAGTCTTTAAAAGAAACATTTCTCTGCAAACCCACTCCAGGAGTCCAAGAGCTGTTTCTCTCCTTCTATCTCAGCTCTGAGAGCACTCAGCTCTGCCCTGCAGAGCCTGTCCATCCCATGCAGGCTACCACCAGGAAGCCTTGGTCCCAGCATCAAATCCTTTAGGACATGCAGCAGGGCAGGCATAGGAGCCACAGGCTGCTGCCTCACACAGGAATGAATTTGGATTTTTCTACTCTAGATGTCCCTTTGAAGGCCTCACACTCTGTATGAAGTAATTCAAGATCTGTTGATGAGAGAGAGATAAATCAGCTACCTCATATGTGGTGCAGGGTAGGAAACTGCATGTTGGCAGCTGGGTCAGAGAAGTTTGACAGAGGCAAGAATTTTTGGATAGCCCAGCAAGTAACCATAAGGAAGTCTGAAAAGCCATATGAGCTGCTTGTGCCTCCAGTCAATTCTGTGGGATCATAAATGGCTTTTCCTCAGGTGCCTCAATTTCTGCTTCTGTCATACAAGCACCCTGGCTGGGACAGCTCTGTAAAGCATTATGAGCTCTCTTGATGAGGAGCCATGCACAGGAATGATTCAGAAAAAAAAAAAACAAAAAACAAAAAACAAAACACAGGATTTTTTGTCAAGGAAAGATATGGCACAAAATCACACATACACAAAAAAAATAAAGTATTGTGGAAATATATTGACCTCAGCAGCAGGATTATTTACAGGATAAAGGATTCTTCATCACACAGAGCTTTGCTATTAGCAGATACAACTTTCTGGGGAGGGTACTACCACCAGTTCCTCACAGCACAGCTACATGACTGAGGGCACCACAAGAGCAAACAGAATAACTGTGATCAAGAAATGGTCAATCTGGCTTCTACTGTAGCAATGTAATGAGGGTGAAAGAAAGCCTGAAGCAGAACAAATTGTAATGACCCATGGGTCTGTTAATTTTCTTTCCTCCTCATTCATTCTCTTTCAGTGGATGGCGAGTTTGAGGCCAGCAGTTCTGAGGAACTCTGGAAGTGTGGAACATTTTCAAAGCCTAAACAAAGACCAGGCATATAGAGAGACTCCAGAATGGGAGTCTGTATGGAGACATTTCAGAAAGAAAAGCAAGAGACACGGGATTTTGGCAGGGGTCATGCTGACTGGGAGTAGAACGTAGGTGGGAGAAAAGAGCTTGTTGGGAAACGGGAGGTTGCAGTATCAAGCTGGAAGGTTGCCACAGTGTGGACTAATGCTTTGGCAGCTGCAACCAAAAGGAAGGAGGAACGTAAGAACTAACATGAAGAAAAAGCGTCAAGAGATATCTGGGAGTACCAAGACCTGTGAGGAAACAGAAGAGGCAAAGATGACGCTAAATTTGGAAGAGGGAAGGATGGTGATGCTACTGACAAGGAAGAAGAGTGAGAAAGAAACAAGTTCTAGAGCAAAGGATGTGGGAAAGAGAAAGTATTTCTCCTCCCAGTCAGAAACACACCTTGATCTTAATGCTGTCTCAGAAAAACTGAAATTGATTATCGGATTTTCTTCTGTTTTGTGTTTTTATGTAGGGGTGACTGTAAACTGAGAAATTAACTCCACTCTGTGTCCACCTCCACCATGTCCTTGCTATGCCCTTGTCCAGAGCAGCTGAATCTCAGAGTAAACTGTTCAGTCTTACATCTAAGATGTTGCAATAGTTCTTGCAGAAACCTGCAAATGGTCCTGTAGAACAATCTGTCTGAAAAACATACAAAATTTTGGCATCTGATATTTCACCTGCTTCAATTTAAACACATGCATGTATTAGTCAGAATCTCAGCCTGGGCTTTGATCCCTCAGTTTGTTATATCCACTCATCTGCAAAAGCACAGCAAGGTTTTCAGCTGGTATAATAAATACACAAGGCTCTAGACTCTTTAATTCACCTCATCTGCAAAATTCCCACAGCATTAACCACTCAAACATTACAGACAAAACGTAAGATGTGAAATAATTTGGGATATTTTTGAAAAATTAATTTTATTATACTGTATTCAGTCTAATGCTTCCTTGTAACAAACGTTCTCAAAGACAGTAACAGGACAACGACTCTCTCAAATTGTCATTGCTATTGCTATCTTTTGCTGTTAATGTACAGTAACACTAATGATTCTTTATACCTGCCTGCAGCAGGAAACCAGGCAGTCTACCAGTACAACCTTTCCCATGTATGTTTGCGCTGTGCTGTTTTCAGTTAAAATATTTCTGATTGTGTTTTTTGTCTTTCTTACCCATCCCTGTAATTATTATTCATAAGGGGCATAGTGCACAGCAAATGGAATCTCTGTACACTTTCACTGTATTTCTTGCAGCAAATTACCCAGAGCGTTTCCCTTCTGGTTCCCCTTATTCTGTTAAGTTTCTTTGAAACAGGGTGCCTAGAACTGCTGATGCTGGAATTACTGTAAGCCAGTATCAGCACCAGTGATAAACTCGAGCTAGTGTTTTGGTTAGAGGCCACTCATAATTAGTAGTCATTGTCCTTTGAATTTAACAATGGAAAAATAAAACTTTATAGAGACAGATTAGGCTGGCCATCAAAATTACAGCACTTTAGCATTCAGGATTACACGACACACTATCTCAAGGGCTGATAACAGCAGATAGCTAAGGATTCAAATGTGAGATGCAGAAAAGTCTGTAAATGAATAAAAGGAGAGAAAGGAGGATTAACTGTCCAGATGTTACGTGATACATTATATTGACACTTCCACATTCCTGTTTTAGTGGGTTAGGTTTTGTCTTGTGCCTATTGAAGGCAATGGGAGGGGGAGGGAGAGGGGAAGAACTACCACCCGTTTGTGTGAGAGCACCTTTCAAACCTGAGGAGCTACCCAGTTTCTCTACATGCATCCCCACCTTCTGCAGATATTTGGCACGTGTGTGCGTGCCTCTTAGCCTTGGGCAAGTGTGTTGACAAAATATTAATACTCAACTTCTTCACAAAGTTGCGCAGTTGACAGCTTTGTGAGTATTCGTTTCAGTTGCTGCACATAGATAAAAGCTTTTATCTCCAACTTGTACAGTTTACAAATCCTGATTATCATAAGCATTTTGATAAAATACACTTGACCCTTATTCCAGTCATTTTTGTGGAGTTACTCTTTATCAGTTTATGTGTGAGTTAACAAAGTAAAGAAGAAAATCTTTGCAGCTCCATCCCAAAGGGCGTATGGGCATGGAAACTACTGCCAAACTCAGTAAATGCAACACAAGATAACCTTCTTGATGCAACTCATTTTAAATAGATTTTTGGGCATGTTTGTTTTGGCTACTATGTCAAATTAACTAGATATTAAAAACAACTAAAAAAAATCAACAAACAAACCACAGATATCTCCAGCTTCTGCTTCAAAATCTAGCAGGAAGCAAACACGAACAAGAAGACACTGGTACTTATCAAATCTGAAAGAAGGGAGTTGTCTAGCTGGATTAAAACGAATGAGGTTTGTTTGAGTGATGACATTTGTCCTACCATTGCTGAGGGGAAGAATTCTGCAGCGCTTTCTTCAGCTTACACTCCTGAAGATGAGAAGATAACTCCCACTGCACAAATGCATGCCTGTATAAAGATGCACATTTCCACACACTGGAGATACAAAGTAGCGAAAGTTGTGTTATCTGCAGCATCCTTCCCAAACCACCACACACTCTAACACATTCCTCAGCAGAGCACATCATTTCCCACTACTGCCAAGGGAAAGCTCATTCACTGAAAAGTTGACCACATTGGGCTGAAAATTCTTCACACTAATTTATAAAATGCAAATAATTAACAGCCACACACGCGTGTGTGCGCACACATCCATGCGTGCGTCATTTATTTTGTTTCCCACCAATGCCTCTTTTAAAGTAGAACTGGTTAGCATCAAATAAATTTACCCATAAAAGCAAAGTAGGAAAACACGAAGTCCCTGCACAATATCTGAATTGTTAGAAATGGTCTGAACTTTGTATTCCCTCCACTTGGAGCTACCCGGGCATGGAGATAAAACGGCAATAATTCATCAGTTGCAATATCGAGGGCTATTGTTTGGGGAAATTTTGGATACAAGTAACGTTTAAACTTCGGAGCAAAGAATAAAAGACAGTCTCCCTTTGTAGCTGGAATACAAACCCAAACCCAGCAATTGTACCCCGTTTTGCTTAGGAGCGTGTCCAGTAGTGGGATTTCTTGAACAGAAAATAACCTCTGAAAGGAAAAGTGTTTCCAAACGTGTCATGTGGGTTTTTGTTGGGTTTGTTGGTTTGGGTTTTATTTTTGCCTCCTACTTAAACTAGAAGGAAAGAAACCCGAACAGCGGGAAGGCTTGTCAGCGTTTAGCCATCCATAAAAACGCTTTTTCCTCCGCGCTCCTCCTTTCGCTCGCAGTCCTGGCGTCGGCTTGTCTCATCTCTCTACTGCCCCAGCCCCAGCCCCCGCCCGCACATCGACCGCCCCAGCACAGCGGAGCCGCCAGCCTCGGGGACGCGGCGGGGACATCGCGGGGACACCGGGTACACGGCGGGATGATGCGGGCTGCCGCCGCCCCGGGACCCCGCGCCACACCGCACCGGGAAGGATGCGCAACAGCCCCGGCGGGAAGTTTGGGGCGGCGGCGGGGGGACTGTCCCCTTTCCCCCCCCCCCCCCCCCCCGGCTCCTCTCCGTCCCTCGGGACGCGGCCGGGAGCCCCGGCTCTTACCTGCCACCACAGCTCTCGGGCTGGGGTATCAGCGTGCCGCGGGCAGGAGCGGGGCTGCAGCTGCGCGGCGGTGGCTGGGCCAGGGCTCAGCGGCAGCGGCAGCGGCAGCAGCAGCCCCGGCCGGCGTCAGTCAGGCGGGAGCCGCCAGGCTGTATTAGTGCGCCGGGCTGGAC